>JAHZNF010000454.1:0-33425 GCA_027744215.1 Troglopedetes dispersus | reverse complement strand
TGAAGATGAGTAGACAATAGACTTGGGACCAGAACCCGAAGATACCTTGCGTCCGGTATTAGTTGTAGCTGGAGAACTACTGGGGCCAGTTGATCCTCGACCGCTGGACGCAGGTTGGTTGATAATGTAGCTCTGTCTGGATTGCGAATTATAGCCGGAGGCGACATGCGAATGAGGAGTTTTTAAATAGTAATTGAAGGAAGTGTACGGATTATCCTCGTCATCCTCTTCGTCTTGCTGGCTGCTGCTGGTAGACTGAGACGAGCTGGAAATCACGGGAGGAGTACGAGGTTTCGACGACAGTGAGGAGGATGGTGGCCTGGTCCGCGGGGATGGAGTGGGTGTGGTAGTTGTTGTGGTAGCTCGTGTGGTGGTTGAAGTTGTGGAAGGTTTATTCGGCTTGTTGGATGCCGCTTTGACCGGTCGAATGATATCATCTTCCTCCTCCAAATCTTCCGGTTTTGGCGTGGTTGCGTGAGGCACGTACAAATCGAGGTTCAGGTCGAAGAACTGCTCTGCTTTGGAACAGTCCACTTCATCCACTCGCTCGCAAACTCGTGTCTCTTGATCAAACACGGTCCCATTCAGGCAAAGGAACTTGATGTCTTGAATTTCATCTGAAAGTTTGAAAGCGACAAATGTTACATTAATAATTTACAAGAACAGGATAAAAAATGTATCCGAGTACATTTTCGGCCTTTACAGGCCTTATTTCTTCATGTCTGCATTCACAGATTCACACCATAGATAACTAGTAATTAAATTTTTCTGTGTAGCGTACCCCAAAACGAATACCTAGATTGCCGTAGTGCAGTAAGAAGTAAAGCAATACAATTATTTGGTTTACATTAATTCTTTTACTTGCCATTTGATATATGTACAACAAACAACTTGACAATATCAAAGATCATTTCACATAATTGGTCAAGTTACTTCTTTTTCTCGTAACTTGAGGCAAATTTAACTTAAATGAGATCATAAATGTAGTTAGTAATTATAATTTTACATGCATCTTCCCCTTTATCAACAAAATGGAGTGCTAAATGAAATATTTCAGGCTAAAAGCAATAACATCCCATGGGACATAAATTCATGAATAATAAAAAATCATTTTTTATTTTAAAGTGTGTCTTGTGTACATAAATTCAAATGTACGGTATTCATCCAGAAGGATCAAATTTCATTAGCGATATTCAGTCTGTCGAATGTCGATCAGGACACCAAGGCAAATTACATGGTAAACATACTAACATGAATTACTGGTTTGACAGTGCCACGCGACTGCACATAGGAGTAATAAAATTCTAAGGTTCACTTGCTTCAGTTGACATTTTAAATGCTTATATACAAATATTCCACACAACATAACATATTATAGATTGTATAAATCTAACATTTGACTGTACTTTGCAGTTGGGATGTGGGTAAATAATCTGTTTGAATTATGCTCTTCGTCAGCTATTTACTTGAGCCTTTGGAGAAATTGAGCATAAACGCAGAAATAATGAAAATGGTGATGGTGTCGAGTTGTGGTTCCCAATTTCGTGTTTTACGACTGAGTCGACCTTCATAGTCATGCATTTATTGTTTAATAAGCAAAAGAAATATTAGTAAAAAAAACAGTGAATTAAATTCACAGTGAGTCTTCATGCCACCAATATTTTATGAGTCAACTTTCGATAAATAGAGCTGTGCTGTACCCTCCTGGGCTCAGGGTACTTAAGAAGTCATGTGCCTTGCATGGGGTGTACTTAAAAAGCTATATTTTATTATACTTGCTTGAAAAATTGCAAAATATTGTAATATCAGAAAAGAGGATCCGTTTGCTGTTACAACTGAATAAACTAATAAAAAACTCTCAGAGAGCGAATGCATTTTGTCGATCCTCTTTATCGTGGCATTGCTGCTTTTCGAAAAATTGTAGTTTACATGAAATTTTTAGTTCAAGTATGTCCTCATATGTAATTTATGGAAGTATCTTTACACACATTTAAAAATGCAGCAACCAATTTTGCGACTTCAATTATAATCGATCCATGGATAAATTGAGCTCTATAAAACCTCATTCCTTCGACACGTCACAATTCCTAAAAAATTCTTAGTCCTTTTCATGCAGCAATTGTTCCTAGTTCCCGCTGACATGTGCTATGTACGAGTAAACAATGAATGTCAACCAAAGCACTGGCAGAACACTAGCCAAGATTCACTAACTAGAAGAATAGTTTCTTTGTTGCAACTGATTTAGTTTTCGTTGTGTCATTATGCTGATAATGAGATGAAGCTTATGGAAGTCAATGCTGCTGAAACCGAAAATAATGAGAACGTCAGCCGGAGGAGATAAGAATGCAAACAAAACTATTCTTTCACGCTTAACGACATTTAAATAAGCTGACAATGGGTTAGTACGGCCACTTAAGAAGTTTACCAAGAAAGCCAACTGCCAACTTTAAAAAATGATAAGTCATGCGTGCATTCAAGAGGGGACTGTGAACATAATAAGTAGGCTATCAATCAATAACTCGTACATATTAATCTGAATGAACCACCGTTTCTTTAAAAGTATTTAGCGTCAATCATGCTGGCAAGTGGAAGGAATACCAGTGTAATTTTCGATAAGAAAAAGTTAACAGTGCCATGCAGTCATGTGTCACCCAGCGTGTGAGCCATTGTTGCGTTGTGATGCTCATATCACATTCTGCAATCACGAGAGTGGTGTCAGTGAACAAAATAATAAGGGTCGGGACTCAAACATTCTTGAAAGAAGCGAAATAACTGCATGGTAAACAAATGACATTGCTTGGCTTTGACACTTTTAAATGAGTCAATTTACGACCAACTTGCTCAATTCTTCTGCATATTATTCGTTTAAATCTGATCCAGCCACATGCAGAATCTTTGGAATGACAAAATGGAATGGTAATTTTAGACCATTTTGCTGTGACGTCTTTCTTGTGTCGATATAAACTTATCAGTGATCAATACATTTATTGTTGTCTGTCTTTTTTAGCGATTGGACAAGAGTGACAACTGAAAACTCAGCCATACTTATACTTTTTGGGGTATGTACATAAGTATGTAATGTACATATGTCTTAAAGGGTAGAATCAGTAGGAATGAAGTTTGGGTTATTATGTAACAATGAGTACGATTTTATTTATTATTATTTATAGTGCCGCACCAAGCACCTGTTGTTGCCCATAAATTCTGCCATTACGATTAAACAGAATTGGAAATATAGACGGGACTCGATCCTTTCCTTTCTAGCATTCCATCACATCCGTCATTACTTGAGTGGTGTGAGCTATGAGCTTATCTTCATTACACATCTTGGTTTTACTATGTATATCAGCTAACCGTTCGCGACAGATGCAGAGAGTGCGAGAGACTTTTCCCTAATGGTAAACCAACAGTGATTTATTCAGATTATCCAAAAAGTATGTAGTGATCCAACGCAAATTATTTTTGGTGGTCTGGGTCTTCTTGGAATGCAAGGTTTCACTGCTACTTGCACACACGTTACTTACTGAAGTACAAAAGTGACATATCCATGGCCCAGCTTCTTATCTATTGTGTGTATCAACGTACTCACAAGAATTCGTTTACATCTCTGCATTTTTAAGGATTAATTTCGGAGACATTAAAATGGATGTGGGGTGATTTGTGACATTATTATAATAATCATAATTATGTTATTCCAACCCAGATGTCAGAAAGCAGTTTGAAGTCCGCCACCTTTCAAGTGTCCTTTGCAAAATGTATTTTTGTTTAACAGAAAATTAATGCCGTTTGTACTTGTCAAGGTTTGCTTTATCCTTTATAACTTGTCTTGATCCATTTTTATGAACGCATTAACATAGCCGTTTACGAGTGTCGGATTACTTTTACATTGAAAAGTAGTAGTAAATAATACAATTTGCATTCCTTGCATTCCAAACCTGGCGTCACTTTAACGAAAATCAATAAAATGCATAAATACATGATTACAGAGTAGTTTTGTAGGCAAATCATCAAAGCAATAAAATACTATTTTGTCGTCCACCCGAGATTTTCTTTCCCGATAACAGTAACAGCCGCAACCTTTCAATTTTTGTAGCACACAATTAGACAGAAACTAATAAAAATTGAATTTGATGCACACCCATTTATCAATTGCCTATGTCAAGTTCAAAAGTGCACCGGAGCCAGGTAAATGATTGGTAACTTATATTATGAAATATGCCGACCATTATCATCATCATCTACATTAAGAAATAGGTAATAATCATGAATTATTACTTGTCGCCGAGTCTGCGTGCCCTTCTCCTTACAAAACTCAATATGATTTGGAATTTATATTTTCGTTGGTGCCTTTTTGTGCAACAAGGTAATAATTAACTGTCGCCCTTATCCTTTTTGGGCCGGCCAGTCATTTACTATTAAAAACATGCATTTATTACAGTCCCATTTATACAGTTAAAATAGCTATTAAAATATTCGTCTCGATTCTTATTAAACATACGTCATTATTATTACACGGGAAAATTGTGAGGGGTTAAATTGACGGGGATGAAAGAAAGATTTGTGTTATCTGTTGTGTCTCCGTGTCCTACTTGGTTTTAGTTTCATTTGAAATTACCAGGAGTTTACAGATTGTTTGTACAAGTCTACGGTCTTTGTTCTGTTAAAACCAGTGAAAAAGTTCGAAGCATTTTAGGCATCTTCATGTACACTAAAATTCTCAGCCAGCGAACAAAAAGATATATGTACATATTATGAGTCATGAGGCAACCAAAAATAATGCGAACAAAACGAGTACCGCTGGATCGTGTCAGGCAAATGGGTTCAACCAATCGAGTAGTTACATCTGTGTAGGCTCTGAAATTTTAAAAATATGGACCAAACGAACTGCATTTTGTAGCCATAAATTTGGCTGCATTTACCTAATTGTGCACAAGTAATTAATTGTATACATATTGAATTAAACTTGATACTTTTTGTTCACAATTAGCTCTAGCAATTGGGCTTCTCAATAAGAAATAGCAGATTATCAATTTTTGTTTAATACAAATATAATATGCTACGAACGCTTGAACAAATCGCACACAAAGGTTATGAGGTGAAGGTTCCTTAAAAATTAATACTTGTCTCCACTTATGTAGGTGGGGTCAGTTCAAAATGTCGAAGCTACCCTACTAATTTAAAATAATTGTACACATGCAAACTCTCGAAAAAAAACGCCATATTATTCTAGTACGAATCTTGCCTGTATTATTACTTTTATACAGCAAAATCTGCAAAAGCGTAATATTCGAAACCTCAATAATGTTTATCAATTACTTAACAACTGCATTACCTAAAATTAGTCGTGCAGCAGGTCGAAGAATATAACTTCAATATCGTTCGGTCTCATGCTTTGATGGCAAGATCAACTCCCTCGTAAGTATTTTTATTAATGATAATGATCAGGGGATTCGATAAAAGTGGACATGAAGGAATGTGAATGGATTGTTAAGTCACTAGGAAAACAGGATCATTTATAATTTGGGAAAATTATTACCGACATTTGACGAAGTCAAGCAAAATGAATATATCCATGCACTTTTGCGTGATGATAAGAAAGTAATTGATGACATTGTCGAGTGAACTCAATAAGGTCATTTTGCTACATGGTGTATTGGAATCCTTGTTAAAAATAGCATGCTTCTTTCTGACTCCTGACCGAAAGATCATGATCTTGTTAACAGGTCTGTGGCGAAGGCAAAAATTGATGGTAACATGAATTGATCAACTGAAAGATTCGTTCCTGAATTGTGGTCAGGCCGGTGTTGTGTTGCTTCTTTGTCATTTTTATTACGCATCAGTGTTGTTATACACAGAACATTGAAAATGCAGACGTGGATACTTGATATCAGCACGCGAAAATTTACATATTTTATTCTCAACTTCGTAAAATATTTTCCCACTTGTCAGTTGGTTTTATGTCACATTAGGAATACTTTCGGCCGATTAGCTATCTTGCGTAATCGAATTTGCTAACTGAAATTTATGACGGAAAGTTGCACACAAGAATAAAAATATTTTTCTAGCTGAACCGGACTGATGAACCATACTAGTCCGTCGGCCATGTTATTGTCATTCATCTGATTGTGCTGAGTGACAAGAGTAAAATAATTCAATTTTTGTACACACTTTTACATCTTCGAACATTACGGCAAGACATCAAACTTACAACACAACGAACACCTAGGCTAAAATTGAGAGCTGGCAATGGTTGTCTTGCTTTATTTTTTAAAAATAGAAACTGCTACATTTTCTGGTGTGATGGGGCAGTCCAGTCCACCACATACAAAAAAATATGGGCTGGGTTACTTTGAATCTGTCATCAGAACCATATTTCATCTTGCATACAATTTCTTTCCCGCTAATTGCTCGAACTGCTCATTTTTTACTCCTGCGTCTTGTGGTTAAAAAAATCGTTGCAGTTAGGGTCTTATTATATTTGTACATTTGTACTTATTATTGGGACTGCACCATTGCACTACATAATTTTAAAAATAATAATAAATAAAAACACGTAATGCCCTTAATTTTGGGCTGGGTTCCTTCGACATTTTGGCTGCATCTTACTTTGTAGCGCCTTTGTCAATTTATTATTATGACACAAGTTGACAAAGACGTTACCACTACAAATAAAATTGCAACGATGACATGATTTCCACTTCTCACCGTTATGCACTTCTTTCTAGTTAGGCTGTTTATGAAATGATGGAAATGTGAGTTGCAGCACAACTCTACAACTACAACTCTATTACAATGACAGTTTGGCTACCGGCTACACTTACCTTTTTTATTATAACCCTTCTAATAAACGATGTGGCATTTTTTTCAACTCGCAAAATTAAATATGAAAATTCCGTATACCTTATTTCACTTTCGGAGATGCAGAACTGAGACAATAATGTTTAGAAAACAGTTTAGTGTGTCTATTTTTACAAAAGTAACGTTTACTCCAACGTGCCAAATATTTGTGTGTTCATTACAGCTGTCAACTGTCCATATGACTAAGTAAGTCATATTTCACTCAAATTTTATGCGCCTTTCATTTAAAAATAACCTTTGCTAATAGATGTTATTTTTATCACTCAGATGAAGAGAGTGATGTGTTTTCTTGGTTGCAAATCTCGTGGCCAGGTCACGTTGTTACATAAATTTGTTCCTGCCTTCTTTGCCAAGTACCCCGAGGGGATGTAAAGTACAAGCTTCTGTATAGGTAGGTCAATATACTTTTACAGCATTTTGCGAGTCGCCAGTCGGTTACATGTTTTTATGACAATATCAATTTTCATGAATCTCTGATTTCTGCATAGATTTGCAAGCGTGATAGTGAGTGACACGTGTTAAGTAAAATACAATGAACAAAATGAGGTGTAATAAAATTATAGTTAAACTGTTTGACACTCTGCGTGAGGCTGAGTTAACACCCATGCTCTTTTCATATTGAAAGTAAAATTATATCTAATTTATGTACTGTACTGCTGTATACCAAACGCTTCACAGTTCTTCTGGATAAATAAGTAACAGAAAAAAAATGTCGAGGTGAATACTTTTTTGCTGAAAGCAACAACTCCCCTTGAATTTACATACAAATTCGCATGACAAATTCAAAGACAAAAATATCTTTTACTATTAACTACGTTCCATTTTATCTTTATTCAACTCACAGTAAACGCTCAATGTTACAGTAACAGTTTGAAAAATGGTATAATCAGCAATTGAGAATTGTAAGTATTGTTCCTGTCAATTGAAAATGAGATCACCGTTACAACTTACAGCGTCTCCACATACATTGTTGATTTAACTAGTGTAATGACCACATGAATCCCCGCTGTTTGCTAAGTTGTTCTGTACCAGTCTAGTCTGAAATATGAGCAACTGTAAGTTGTTCTGATTGTTACCTTAGACAAAACAGAGGAGTGCATTTAACTGACCAACCACATGGCTCTTCGATCAAAGAATATTGAGCTCATTTGGAGTCTCACATGAGTAGATCTCATTGTTACACGTAGTATTTAATGTTGCTTCAAAGAATTGCTGATAAATTAATTTGACAAATGAATTTTATTCATTTGTTTTAAATAAACAGTAGAAGCGGACTCTTTATTGATGTTCGCATAGTTGGAATATATTACGCAACAGCCCTGCATGCCAAACCTTCTTCGCATGTAATGCTCCTGACTCCTGGTATGATGAAAGAATTATTGAACACAACAGCTAAATCAGCATCCGTCCTTCCTTCTACTGCTGTCTACATAAAATTGCTTTATCAAATAAATTATGTTCATCAGGTCTACAAAAATTATTTCGATCACTACCTGTGTGCTGAAAAGTTGCCTAATCAAAGTGACTGATGATTGTGAATATTAAACAAACAAAAATGTCTCACAAAAAATGACTAACTGATCGATAAGGTAAAATACCAATAATATTCTTTGAGCCTACATAACGCGTTCACTCTGTGAATTCTGTGATTGATTGATTTTTCAAAACGGAGAAAGACCAAATGATTGATATGATGCACTTGATAACGCGTTATTACATGGTTTCATTGTGAAAGATTGACTTTTGGTGTCACATACTCAAGCCCTGCACCATATTATTGAGAGGTCATAATATAATTGAGGGATTGTTGTAGAACAACGGGACACGCGCTCCTGTTTGACTTATGTTATGCCCATTTGCAGCCCATAAATCACTTAGCGAGTAGATCAGAAATTGTAAACAGACAAAAATATTGAGTGATTGCGGCCAGCGTCAATTTTAAAATAAAGGCATGGCAAGGGCAGCGTTCGGAGCAGACAAGTCAATCATTCAACTCAAAAACAAAAAAAAAACTATTGACGAATAAAAAGTATTATTAAAAATTATATGTTATGATTTATGCATCTCAAATATTTGGTGCATTCTATTATGCTTATAGGTATGTAATGTATATATTTATGTTGTTTACATAACGAGATTGCAATAAAAAAATCAAATGACATTATTACATTGTGATAATTTGCTTCAGGCTTTGGGAATGGCAGGAACATGACAAGGCCTCTGTCAATGGTTTGATCGACATCGGACATATATTATGTATGGAGACAAAAAAAGTTACTATATAATAAAGACAGAAGTGTGGCTACAAATGCAAGTTTTGCAAATTATCAGATCAAGTGAGTAGCCAGTTTACTCCAGAAGCTGCTGCATGCGTCTATAATTTACGTAGGTTAATGGTAGTGGTGCAACTTCTGTTGGAGTCATTACAATTACGATAATTATTTTTTAGTGGAAATCATGTTCACATGCAGTGACATCCCAACAGTAATTAACTGTTTTGTCAGCCATCAACACGTTTCTTTCACAAGAGAAACCTCACGTTGAATCGTAAAGCAAAAAGTCGTGAACTACAAAAGATAATTACAAATGAAGGATTTAGTTTTATTCTCTACTAAAAGCTTTCTTAAACTGCATAATACATACCTACAAAGAAAGTACATATGTTTAAAAAATCATGAAATGACTGCTCGTGATCCATTTCAGTGTGAACAATAAACTCTTTGAATATCATTATAATTTTCCATCTGTCTCAATTTGTTCCTAGTTCCAAATTCTCTTTGACAGCTCCATTAAATCTGATGATCTTATAAATCCGTCGAAAAGAATCTCATCTCACCTTCGTCACCCCTCAATCTCATCTCATGCGCATCATATTGCAGGAAGTAACACACTGCATTATTATTATGTATTAAAAAGTTAATTGAAACTGAAAAAATTGAAATGGATACAAGCCAGCCGTGTGTGCGCACGTGCTCCTTTGAATCATCTATTCTTTCATCTGCTCTAATCAACAAAAGCCAGACCATTGGTGGGGATGGACGTGATGTTGATGATGATGGCGATGAATAAACTTTGATTGCAGGAATAATTACTATTAACAAAAAAAAAACTGGCATGCGCCACAAATCTGATTATTTTGATCATTCATTCATTTCACCTGCATGATGTGAATACTCAAGTAAATTCTGCAAGAACTAATAATTCAGTACAAAAGATGAATAAAAATGGACATTTTTCCTTTACACAATAATTTTCACCTAATTTCAATTATCACTCCACACAAACACGCCAAGGCGTGCGAAGGTTGAGTGAGACAAATGATATTATTGATAATAATGATAGCGGTTTTGTATTATGTTGTTGCTTTTGTTGATTTGTTTAATTACATACCCCAGCAGGTGGTGAGGGTGGTGGCTGGCCGTGGACACTAGTTACGGACGAGGAGCCGAAGAAGCCGAAAACAATGACGGAAATCATGAAGGTCCTTCTTAGGCAATTACTAGTTACGCTATAATGATAATGGCGTCGGTGATGAAGATTCTTGGTGGTGCTCCGTTTCTTCCAAAGAGTATGTCCTAATCTTGATGTTATCGTTGTCATCACCGTGATCAGCAACAGCGTCAACAATCTTGTCGTGATTTTGTGACTCCAACTTGTATAATTAGAAGTGCTACTACTACATCTACTACTATTACGATAACTACAGCTATTAATGTTAGTCACAGAACATGGAGAGCTCTTCACAGTTTTCTTATCAATTATAACTGTTCTTGCTCGACACGATTCCATTTCAGTGGTATCACGACGGCAAGCGACCATCATGGTTTCATGCTCAGGTGCTGATATCGTTGCTGATGGCGAGATTGAAGGTAAAGTGTTTTTTCGTCTGGAAGTGCAATTATCAGCAATTTCTGGCGACAAAGATAATTGTTGATGAAATGAAGGACGCACAGATGAAGAAAGAAATGAAGAAGAAATTCTCGACGAAGTTACATCAGAAGTGGCTTCAGGATGCATGTTATGATAATAGCTCTCTAAAATTTGCTCCTTGTGATTTTCCATGGATCGGGAACCAGTCACTGGGATTTGGGGAGTGCCTCCTTCAATGCCTCCGGATGATCGGTCGTCCGTCATCGCGAATTTCATTTTGAACCGGGGCATGATATTCTCTCCTTTTTTCAAGGACCGTCATTGGTAAATCTTATCACGAAAAGGTCGGTCGTTCACTCCATCTGAAAATTAAAAAGAGGACGACAAATATTATGAAACAGTAATTTCTCAATTTTCATCAGCAGCTTGTACACATTCATGTGTTATTCCATTATTTCATTGCAACTTAATATTTTATAGGAAGTGGAAAGAAAGTTGTTGTGCAATCTTCACTCTTTTCACTGATCGTGATCAGTAAAGTGAATCACTTTCATGAAACATGGGAGTGCATAGTATACACAGGTAAGATTTTATATTAAATTGCTGACGTTCGAAGTAAACTGGTATTACAAAATGCATGCGATATTCATGATTGCCCAGATGTATGTAAGTTTTTATGCGTACTGGCGGTATTCACGTAATTTAAGAATTAACGTGATTCAAATCCACTCAAACGGTAATAAGATAATTGGGCAGCGACAATACTTGATAATAATATATGATAATACAAATGCACCGAAGTATCTGTTAAGTTACCTCAGTCATGTTTGCATTGTTCCTTTTTTGTGGATTTTATGAAAAGGTGCACGCACGCATGAACGCGTGCTCCTCTCAACAAACACGAAACAAAAACCATGTCATCCACATAAAAAAATCTCATTCTTTTGAAAAAAAATGTAGATAAAAATAATTCCGACTGAAGTACCCTTTTCACAAAAAATTCCTTGTTTCATTAATTCCAAACCCATTCATTTTTGCTACCTAATCTACGCAGGCTTGTCTTTATGTATGTAACGTTACATATTTGCGAACATGATATAGAAAATTAAAACAGAAGGAACAATGCCCACGACTAGTACACACATTTTTTTAAATAACCAACTATTATCATTATTTATGTATTCATATTATTCCCCTTTCATTTTTTGTTTCTTCTACTAAATAATAATCATAATAAAAATCGCCTCGTTTTTACAGTGACAACGGCACTGATGACGATGACTATCAGGATTTGATATTGATGCTGTTTAGAAGGTGTTTCGCAATGCCCCGCCAGAAGAAATGAAAAGCAACAAGAAATCATATCTCCCTCTCGTTAAATTCACACACAAAAAAATTCCGTCACAAGCAAAAGTTGATTGTTGTGATTACTGTAACATGTCATAATAATAATAATAATAATAATAATAATATAATGAGTCCTTCTATTTAGAATATGTGCATAAACTGAACGTATGTATGGGTATGTACCTACATATATCTACTTTGGTGAATGAATGCACACGTATTCATACTACTCATCGAATTATGATTACCAAAGCACTTGTGTAGTTGTCAGTCACGAGTGGTCACGTCATGTCATAAAAAAGAATATAGCGGATGAATGACCAAAGTGAATGAATAAATGAAGATGAGTAATCCAAAGAAAATGGACAAACACGCATTTTGAATTTGATGACTATTTTTGCAGACTTTGAAAAAGTACCACTCTCTTATAAATACCTGTCCATCCATCCATGCATTTAGCAATATTACAAATTAGTATAAACGAGAAGAGCACACACTTCATCAGTTGCGGCGATTTTGTTGTTGTTGCAGTCAACCATGGAATTTTGGTCATTTAGTTTAGTTTAGTGAATTCGTTTTGTTATTATACTATGATTATAGTTTAAGTGAAGGTGACTCTTGAACAGACACACTGTTAAGCATCTCTCTGATTGTTGATTCACTTAACTCGCAAGTGATTATGGAATCTTGGAGTACTTGACTCTTCTTTGTCCCCTTTTTCTTCTTTCAATTCAGTCGTTCATTTACCAAGTTGACTTGACTTTTACAGCCACCATCATAATATTTAAAAAATAATGCTATCTGTTTTTGCTTGTATTCTTTAATTGAGAAGACTTAACGGCTAATTAAGTCCACGTCTTAGTTTTTAATACAACAGTTGGCCCTGTCCGTCTTTTGTTTTCTACTGTGACATGCATCTGCATTTTTTTCGAATTTAAACACTCAGAAATAAAATTAGATGTAGGTATCATTTATGTCTTTTGCAGATGTGCACTTTCTGAAGTGACTTGAAGCAAAGGAAGATAAGCTATACCTTCTAATTTGTACATAAATGCCGCGTAAGCATGTCTCGTTTTATTAGCGTGGACGGCGAAGGGGAAAGGTGTCACATTATAAATGTCACAATTTCTAATGAGACAGCGCAATAAGCACAGACAGACAGCAGCAGTATCGAATATATTTTTTTCTTAATTACTTGCGACATTACACTTACAGACACGTCTCTTGACTAATTAGTCACTCATCGTCATTATATTTTTCTACACTAACAATCCCGATGATGCACTCTTAAGTTTGTGAACCACCATGACCGAAAAAATTGGACATTGGTCAGGTGTCGTTCCTCGCCAATATAGCTTGATTACCTACTTAATGTTTCAAAATAAAGTTGTTGTCGTTGTTAAATTGGAAAGTTTCACAAGTGTCCTCAAATATTGAGGTAATTTATATATTAGTTGCAATACGACGCGATTAACAAGAATAAAAAATTATGAAATATTTTACCTGACCTCCAAAATTTTACTAAGCATCGCATCACTGTCTGCACCGCACATGACACCGACATTTGTTGTTAGACGTCAGGTTAGTGTCTGATACTACACGTCTTTAATAATAATAATTTTTTGTATGGTTACATTATCTCTGCAACTCCAAATATACATAAGATAAAAGTCAGGATGGATTCATAGAGATCCTCCAGGTGAACGATTTTAGTGTAAAAAATGTGTGCCTCAAACAAAAACGCAAAGGTAAATACTACAACAACGTTGATAATAAAGATTCTTTGCTGAATATAATGACCTGTCAAGGCATCTAACAGAATTGACGATGTTAATGAAATTTACATAAAACAACTAAAAAGTTATATAACGGAGCCCCATCATCACCTCTTAAAATTATGTCCGTGTAAACGTCACATAAAATTTGCATAACAAGTCGCACATTCCCATTCTCACCGAGCTACACGCTGTGCCCTGCTCTGCATTACATTTTCCTTAATCTGTCCTTCAAAATTTTGTTTCAAACTTATTATTACCCATATTTAACAAATAAATTATGCATAATGTTCGTAAAACGCCAGCCATGATATTTATAAACAATGGGCAAGCAAACTGTGTATAAACACGTCACAACAAACAAGCTTAAAAGGTGTAATTCAGTAATAATCCGTCTGACTTTGAGCGTGTTTCTCTCATTTCTGCATGCATTCCTAATTAGCATGAATGCTGAGGACAATGGGATTCGATATGAATAAATATTACAAATTTTTCAGAAAATGAAAACATAATATTTTAAAAAGTAGAGCAAACAGGTCAGGTTTGCGAGCTCAGCAGGACTTGTTATTATGGTTCATGGGGTGGCAACATAATAATGCTTTTTGTGACATGATAGGCCAATTTTTCTTAATTTAATAGCATTCATTTCATCCTGCTAATTGCATTTTTCTGGTGGTGCTAATTTAGTATGCACTATCTTGCGCGCACATCCTTGTAGTGGACCATTATTGCACCCTTGTGTTAAAACGCCCACTGACTGCAAACCAATGGTTTACGTGTTCCAATTTTTATGTAGATTCAAAGCAGACAATTCAATATTTCAGCCTCTGTCAAAGAATACCTTTTGGAAGTCAAATTAACTGACCCTTGATTTAATTCGAAATTGTGGCATTGTAAACCATTTTCAAATTTTTATATTTTAGCAAAAAAAAACAATGCAATAAAAATATTATTACGCGTTTAATTTCCATTCATCTTCCCTTCATATTTTAAAAGAAGGTTGAGCAAGGAAAATCTTCATTCTCATTCATTACAAATTACATTTCGTCATCTGCCATGAAGCCTTTGATTAAGGAGGTGGTACGTGTGTGATGTCGATGATGAATCTTGCAGAAACGGATAAAAATTATATTTGTTGTCAACAAATGTGTATCCTTTACTTTGCATACAATATGAAATGCATATGCAACATGAATATAATGCATACCTATTTGTGAACGGTTACTCAAAAACTGTTGGATAACGTCAACTTGAAAATTCTGTAACTGAGGACAGGATACTTTGAGCAGGAAAATATAGCCTTCTGTTTCTCATAAAAAAAACGAAAAAAAATTTGTGGGGTTTTGAATCTTGAACAACCGCGGCAATTAAACAATGCCAGTGATAAATATAAAGTCCAACGTACATTTTTGTTTTTAAAAAATTAGCTACCTGTTCATTTGCACAAGAACAGTCTTTTATGCATGCACTCTGGCTGCGGGTGGTCTCCTTTTTAATTAATGCCTCTGTCAATTGATTACCTGCACACTCACACACGCAATATCGTTAATTTTTGTTTTGTAAAATTCATTCCGTTCAGTGTTTTTTTTCTCAGAACAAAAAAAGTAAAATGCAATTAATCAAACGACATGTTTCAGACTTTTTTTCTAAATTAACAGGATTTCAGTAATACTATAAAAATTCATCAACTTCAGTAAAAATTAGCCATGAAATATGCAACGTAATATTTAGGGGCATATACAATGCTTTTAGGCTGCGCAATATATTTTTTGTGCCTTAGAAATCCGGAAGACTTTTTTAGAATTATCTCCACCAGGCATTTATGTGCGCCTTCTACCACACCAGAGATGCCTTACCGTATTGCACCGTTGGGGTTCTTCTGTTCAAAATAAAAAAAATTGGTGACCTAAATACAATCATCATTATCGTCACCATCAGAGTTTTGTTTTTGACAAATCATGATTGTGCATGCATAACAAAATGTGTTTGTGTAATACTAAAGTAAGGCTTTGCCTCCCCTGGAGGGAGACTAAGGGATATTAGGTTGACTTATTTCAACGATTTATCCGCGCCATTATTTAAATACATGCACCCACATGTCACCGTCATAACAATTGTCGTATACCATGTATTTTCACGGAAATGGCCAATTTTCTCAATGACGCCAAAGAAGCAGAAACAGATTTAAGACAAGTAAATTCCTGGTATTATCTACACTTCAAAATTATTGCATGTTTGTCATCATCATTAAAACTCTAAGCTTTGTATTCAATATAGCGCATTCGCTCTTTTGTTTATCAGCGCAAGTCATCTCCACCAATGATTATTGTATAACATACGCACATTCGCACACTGATATAATTTCAACGCAAAAAAACAACGAAAATATATATTTTGTATTTTCCACTTCCATCCTTTCCCTTTCTATTTATAGCGTTATTCGTCATAGAGCAATATTTCTTGGTTAATGTCTCACCAGTAATCTTAGATAATTTTTTGTCAGATTTTAGCCATCAAATGAAAAATTTCTTATCTATTCTAAATATCAATCATATTGGTAATTGGTGACTGGTCAATCATCGCTCGCGCCTTATCCTTCTCCCGTTACCCCCGAATCTCTTATCTTATCTCCCTTTCATACTCCTGAAACCCTATTTGTAACTACATGCATATTATTAACTATTATGCATGACCATTATCTCATCATCTCATCATATAACCAATTGCTCTGTAATAATAGAACATTGACTGCACAGGGTAGGTTCATAAAATTGATTAACAATGTTAAAATTGAACTGATGCAAGGGATTAAAAAAACGGATTAATGATTGCATTGCAAAGCAACTTTTGTTGAACAACAGAGCGCCCATAAGCCAGATAATTTGATTTTCCCAAAAATTACCCGATTGAATTGAATAGGAATTTCTTTGAGCGATTATAAATTGCAAGTTGAACATTACGAATTACTTTTTTTCTGAGAATGTTATTCTGCGTAAAAACATCATTATTAATACGAACCATTAAAATAATAAAAAAGTGAACATTTTATATAGGAATGCACATACTCGATTTCAAGACAGGACATGCCACTTCAGAAGGGCGGAGGAAGGAAAGATAAGAAGGTTTAAATCCATTTTTATACACCGCCATTTATTGTTATTTAATCTTTCTCATTTCACTTTTTAAATCAATGCAATAAAACATGCGATAATCTTTCGTAAAGTTGCAATGATAAACTTCAAAAACAATGTATGGTTCCACAGTAAATATTCACATTAGCGTGAAGCAACGGCATGTTGGAGTTCAACCCAAAAGTAACCTCTTTCTTCGATTCGATGAAAGTTTATCGTATCCTTCACAATTAATGTATCTCTCGAGTCCTCCTTGATGACCAAAGGCCGTAAGTATGTACATATGTAGTATGTACACCTTTTTTGCAAAACGTTTCAACGAAAAAGGGAGAACGGAAGAAAACATATTGTGTTCGATGACATGACGTGGGTGGCTGCTACGATGCGATGGAATCAATTCATATTTGTTGAAATATATTTCACGACTTTTCCCTACCTTTGAGAGAAGACGCGCAGCAGTAAATTATGACTGTTTACAAATTTTGCTGAAAGCATGTCAAAGCGAATTTTATTCTCATCATAAAATCATAAAGCTGATACATGCAATGATAAAGGAAGAAGGAAAAGGCGCGTGATGACTTGAAGGGCGTAATGACATTTCATTTTTATTGCTTGCTAAATACCACATGGACACTCTGCTGATTGTAAGATCCATTCACCGTAAATCACGAATGCAAAGGGCCACCCAGAAGTTTGCTATTCCAAAGAAGAATAGAGTGACACTATTATGATGCAAATCATCCAAGACAATTTAGGATTTCTTGAGTTGTGGTAAACCTTATATTGCGGGAAAAAATCCTTTATAAATCTTAAATATATGCGACACGTGTTTGTCATTTGCCATTAACGAACAGTTCATAAAATTTATTGATGCTGAAAAAAATGTTATATTGATTGCTGTATTGATGCTGAAATTCGTTAATAATTATATGGGGAAAAATGCTAACTGCTCTGACGAAATTGGCAAATTGTTTGGATTCCATTGCATTGGATGAGAAATTAAGTATATTTTATTTATTCGCTTTCCTCTCGAATTCTTGGCCAGTTTTGGCACAAAACCATGTCCGCCAAAAATACCTTTTATTTACTGTCACCTTCCCTTTATTTAATCAAACTACATGAAGAAAAAATGCAGCACGTTCTCTCTTGCAATTAGTTTACTGTCCATAAACTTATTTATCAATCACACATTTTTTAAAAACTTTATATTACACATCAACAGAATAAATACATTTTATTAGTGCATGAGATTGCGACATCTGATATACCTACAAATAAAATACGAGCAAAGCGAATTTACAACATCTATTTTGTTAACTTTTTTAACCAACCACGATCCCACAATAAATTTGATTGTTATTTAAGACGGGTTACCTTTCTTTACATTTAATTCTTACAAGTTTACAAATGTGCATCATCATTTCCATTTTTAGTGAGATGTGTCATGTACTTGTGCTATTCTTTTGTTTCTTCAGGCTACACCTTGTTACATAAGTGTCAGGTAAAGTTATACCGACACCAGGACAAAGGCCATTTAAGCATACTCCTTTCTTAATCCATTATGAAAAAGCTAATGTGAAACGCAAGAAACAAAAAATAATTTCGTCCAAAGGCAATTAGATTACTCGGCGCCTTTCACCCATGTCAGCAGCTATTTATGTCTTAAAACAAAAAAGTAAGTCATGCATTTATAAATCTGAATAATGAGGTGACAAACAGAAAAAAATGGTTATCTATTCCTAGAAATTCTTAGAAATAAAGTCGAATCATCTGTGATGAGGTAATATTTAAAAAAATTTGCACGATCAAAAAGATCAACATGACCGATACTCACCTAATTCAGTGTGTTTCAATTTTTTAAAAAATCAGAGAGGTAATAAAAATGGGTTTGATTTAATTTCTTGTAAAAAAATATTTTCATGCAATGTAAAAGCAGAATAAGATGTTGCAACTTGTTTTCCTAGAAAAATAACAAGTGAAATGAGAATATGCCTCAGTGATTTATGAATCTGTACAGAACCAAGGGACATGCATCATTTTTAAATGAAAAATTGCAAAAGGGGGAAGACCCTGCAATGATGACTTAAAATAAAACGTCAAACAGGTCATGTTGCATGACACATGAAACTCGACAAAAATGAACTCCGATTTTATTATGGGTCATTTGAATGTGAATGGAATGGGAAAGGGTTACGTTAAAGAATGTATCCCAGAGGGCTGCTGCTTAAGGTATATAAAAATATAGCAGGATCCTCCTCCTAGATAGTGTCAAATTAGTGGAGATTTACAATCAAAATTAGTTTATCTGATTTTCCATTTTCCCTTGTAATTTGTAGTAGAGATAGCCATAAAGTAAAATGATGACGATGATAATGAAATGGCCACATTGTTACTGAGTTTAACTAGTCATGATCATCGGAGCACGCTTTTGTAATGATGACAATTGCCAATAAAAAATACATATAAAATGTGCTAATATGATCACAAGCTCAACAATGCATCATTTTAAAATTCAGATTGCCCGATTCGATATATGTAACCCATAAGTAGAAATGGTTTCCAACCAATCCAACCCAAATTCTTTCTATAATTTGATACCAAATTTAATTTAACAATGTCTCCATATGATAGCCGTCGTTATCTGCTACAGCTTGGTGCATATGATGGTTAAATCCAAATATTCTCGGTGATAAACTATCAATCAATTTTAGAACCCCCTCGGACGATAACTGCAGACAAATGAAAGTTAACACATATATGGGCGTTCGGTGGAGCATATCGGTTAAACTATATTTGGAAATTGTCATAGACGGTTTTTAATTGCACAAAAGTGAAAACATCCTTGTTTTTTATAGATTTTTCTATATTGAAGTATTGAAACTTTTACATTTTCCCCAACTTTGAAATGTACTTTTTTGTGCAACAAGCATTAATTTGCATTAGTAAATATCTACACAAATTCTGAAAAAGTCAAACATCATGCTCTTGACTTTTCCTAAACATATTAAGAAAGAATGCTACAAGGGATAACCTTTTAAAGGTTTTTGTCTTTCCACTTGAAAAATATTTTGCAAATTACGACAAAAAAAAGAATGAATGCTATAAATTAATTTAGACAGTTTACTACACAAAGTGATTTCGACATACTGATAAGCTTGTGTTCATAGGTTTGCAATTTTTTTACTACCTGTTAACTAGGGAAATGTACACTTTACTATTGTATTTCCAATTTAATCAGCTCAAGCTTGATTCATTGAATTCATTAAAATTCAGAAAAAAATCAGTGTTAACTGTTAACGCTTGCAAAACATAAATAAAACTAACAAATTGTATCTTGTATTCCTCCAATTTAAAAAAATTAATATGTAATGGACTTATTAAAATTGTACTGTGTTATTATCACTCATTTAAATGAGCAAGTAGTCTACTCACTCACAGATTTATTTTTTGCACTCTCGTAATGTTTACTACTGTTAGTAATAATGATACAGTTTGCATATTTCCCATTATTATTTACCATTATCCCCATTAAATGATTTTCGATTTTTATTTTTGAATTTATAAAAAAAATATTACACACAAAACCGGTTCTTTCCTCTCTATTTTGGTTATTTAACCATGCATTACATTTTTGTACATTGAGTTAGCACACCTACATATAAAACGTGCCTTGAGATGTACCCATTTTTGGTGCACCTGCTGAGCCATTTTGGCTAAATTATTATTTTAAAATCATAAAGTTTAAAAAATGATACAGTTTCGTTTTGCTTCTGCGTGGAGAAGACTACTCAACTCGCAAAAATGGAATCAATCATCATCATCATCACCACCACCAAAGCAGAACAAGCTGAAACATTGGTAAACAGTACACACACAGACACTGTAGCACACCTTCACTTTCAAAAAATTCAGATCAGGTGCAGGATCAGATCAAGAGAGCGACCAAGAAGAAGAGTGAAAAAACAACAGATATAAAATATGGTAAGTAATCATAATTGAAATTGAGTTGTATATTATTATCCGTACAGTATACATTATAACGTTATCTCAGTTATTGCACTCTTCTGACTACCTTCGCATTGCATTTTCATGTGTATAGAATTATAAAATACTACTACGGCGTGTGTAGGCAAATGCTATTTCAATTAGAATGGGATTATTGTTTCAAGAAGTACGTAATATTGGTCCACTTAGCATGTAAAGAAGGTATCGACCTCACGCTGAGTTCTCAAAAATTCATGATTTTCTTATTCAACTTTTCTGAGTCAATTCGTGCAGCATAAATAACGATCAGTGAAGAGAGTACAGAGAAAGCAATCTCATATTTTTTTGCTACTTTACCAACGTAAAACTCCACAAATTCAAATTGATTTCGATTGAATAAAAAAATTGAAAAAAATATGTAACATGACATGAAGGATGCAAAGTTGTAATAATTATTTAAGCAGATTAAACAACAACTGTAATATAGTCCAGATACAGATACATACACACACATTTTCTTTGAAAAAAAAAACTGAATGCACATGGTTTTATTACAAGCTTGCCTGCTGCGAAGGACATTCGTTTTGACGAGAGTCAGTGGTACGACACGACGAATTAACGATCAAGAATATTATGACGGTATATTTCTCCTATCCAAATTACACTGCCAATAATTAAGGTAAAGATGCCAATTCCAATGATGATGATAACGCTGAAGACAAATGTTCCCCATTGATTTTTTATTATTATTCCCAAGTCTGATAATTTGCCAGGGTAAGAGAATAAAGGGATCCTCTCTCATTACCACTAAAAGGATTCATCTCGCCAGTTCACTAATTCATTTTCCCTTTCTTCCTCATGTTCCCTTGATAATCATGCTGATGAAGACTGTGAGTTGATAGTTCGATGATATGATAATGAAGATTTGCAGCCAAAAAGAAATTTAGGATAATGTATTTCTTTCAAAAGCGTAAAAACTTTTTGCTGCCACTGTTCCCCTTTTTGAAATGTCAATTAATCACAAGATCTCGTCAGCAATGCAATTTTTGAAAAGATAAACGTTCACATTGGAGCCGGTAGCGGTAGTGGTCATCTTACTTGCAGGAGAGTACTTAAAAATAATCAATTTTCTGATTGTAGGACAAATCAAGAAATATATTTTGATGGGTTTTTTCATACTAACTGCCTAAATATTTACTGCTCAGTTTACAGCTTAACACAGAAACACAATTAAGCACACTCACATCTATCTATAGGTTCGCGGAGAAAAAGAGTCGATTATAAAAAATGGGCAATAACAATAAAAGTAATAATAATTACATTTTACATCCATCCATCTTCCATTCTCGATATCCTTCCTAAAACCTTTTCTTTCTGGCAAAAAGTGCACATTTATATATGGCTCTCGTTTTGCTTTTTGTTTCTGCTGAACAGCAATAAACTTTAAAATATTGTCGTTTTTTGTTCCAACTATTTTTATTTGGGTAAAGTGCACCCAGCTCCGCCTATTCTTTCCTCAGAGATGAGAGATGAAGTACCTATACGTTAGTTACAGTGCAGTTGAAGGAAGCAGGTTAACCTGTGGGCAATTATGACCAGAAAAAAAACAATATTTTAGTAATAATGGTACACTAAAAGTAAACTTATTGAGAAGCAAACCTAGCACAAAACGCTTGACATACAAAGTACAAAATTGCGACCACAATTACAATACTACCTGGCTGCCTACATGCTACTTTATGAGAAGAGCACATGCTCATTTTTGTTATGTAATATTTTTATAAAATTGTACGCCAAGAACAATGGTGACGATCACCAGCAAGTCTTTATATTTTTGCATGTATTACACAGAATTATATAGATTTTTTTTTGCTTCCGCGCATGAATGAATGACTGACGTGTTGGATCGCAACAATTTGCAAAATGCAATTTTTCAAACCAAAAAAAAGTGCAGAACTCCAAAAGCCTTGCTGACTTGCTATATATTGCTACTTGCTATGCTATCTATCATAATATTTTTATAGTGACGAACTGACAAAGTATACAATTTTTTTGCAGGGTGTTGTATTTCAATGAATCCATCACGTACCGTATGCACAGCCATATTTTTTGGTTGGCCCTTCTTTTGTGGCTCTTGGTAGTGGTGATTTGATGACTTTTTGTGGTGTCGTGGTAGCTAATGGGTATATAGGTAAAATGGTATGCAGAATAGTGAAGTAATGCTTTGTGGCAGGCATTCGGGGGCCCCTCTTGTCGTTGCGGTTTGGAAGCTTGAAATGAAGTGTTTGATAATTTTTTAAAGGATAAAAAAGGACACACATATTTTGTAGTGCAACTGGCGTAGAAGTGTTAAGGCAATTTGTTAAAAAAAAAATATTGTGTTAGTGGTTGTACAAGGAGGGCCCTTTTCTCTAAATTGTCGCGACCATTATTGCAAAAGGTAAACATGATGTGTATTTTTATCAAACACTGACTGGCTTTGTTTAGAAATGGGATACGGAATTAGCAGAAAAAATAAGTACAAACTTGAAATAAATCATGGTATGTATCGCTTATTGAGTCGCATGAACATTGCATTCCAATTAAATGGTGCAAATTCTAGGTAGACAAAAAATCCCACTGCACTACCTTCAACACTAACTACAACTTTTGGATTAGCAGTTAATTGCATTTTTTACATGTTATCTTTCATTGATAAGTGCTGGTGTGTTTGTACTACGCACGTACGCACAACAAAATGATAATATGCAGTCGTTGCAGTTTTGTTTGCTGTAACACTACAAAAGTCAAGCAAGTAACAAAATAAAAAGTGCAAAATTTTATTGAAGGCGAAATGTTATGGTGGCAATAACAATAGCGGCTACTGTACATAAATAAGTATCTGCATAAAATTAATTCCACTTATGCCACAGATGAATGCAATAGATTGGAATTGTGTGGCTGGCCGGTGACGGTATGCATTTTTTATTAGTATTTTGAAAAAAATTATATGTCAAGTTAAATAGGATACTTTTCCCTGCTAAACTGGTCACAAAAAAGTAACTTGCTTTTGTGTAGAATTCCTTTGTGTACACAAGAAAATTATGTAGGAGAAGCCTATTAACCAAATGAATGAATTGAATGATTCGGCTGTACTTAACATTATTATTAGTACTTATTGATCGCTCCTCGTCGTCACTTTTTTTCCTGGCCTATTTACCCCTTTGAATTTTTAAAGAATACAAAACTGATTGCAATAATTTGCAGTATGTGCACTGGTGTTATTATGTGTCACTCTGACAAGCATTAATCATGAACAAATAATACACAAGTAATTGTAGGAATTCTGACGTGCTTCATCTATTGCAATTTAATAGCGGCAAAAAATCTGCTGCAGCAGAACTGTAGTTACAGCTACATTGTTATTTATTTATTTAGAGAAAACATTATAACAAATAATTCAGCATATCGACAACACATACCATGAAGCATTATTTACTAATCAGCACGTTTGGAGCAAAAAGATCAAGTAAGAGCTCCAAAGATTGCCCATACCATACTATTGAAGAATTCAGGTTTGTTTCTCGTGGAACAATGGTAATGACTATCCTATTTTCTAAATGAAGAATTTTTTAACCTTACATGCGACACAATGTTGATAAAAATGAAAACATCGTTTCTCCTTTCGTCACAGGAAAAAATAAAACTAGAATATCTTCGCTTGATGGTTACTACAAGATACTGGTTGGTCGTGCTACGACCAACCAGTAACTTCGAAAACTGCAATACGGGAAATAATTGCTCTCGTTCACGTATCTATAATTACGTCCTGGTCATCATCAATCATCACTGCTGACCGGGTGAAACATTGTCGCCAATCAGTAAAAGAGCGGGGGAATTGACAAAAAAAAGTTTGAACATGGTGTAATTGTGACCGACCGTGTCTACTTCGAATCGACGGAAGTGAAAATTGTAATTTTGCAATTAAAGTCTACACACGGATGGTATCGGCTCTCAAGTTAATTATTGACCCATTAAAGTAGAAAAAAATATTGCTCAAGCTCTAGAATGAAAATGGAAAGGAAGAGACTTGTAATACGCTTAATTACTTTTAATTCAACCAAGAGAGTAATTGAAAGCAGCCACACAAATTACAAAAAATCTATACGAATTCTCCTCCACTCAAGCAAATAAAAAATGACAAGAAAAACCTGACGGGAAGGAGGAAGAAAAAGTTGCAGAATTTATTTCTGCAATTTATCATCATTAGCTATAGTTTATTATTAAACTTGTCATTTTACAATTTTTAATATTTGCTACTTATACAATGTTCTCTTGATAGCACTGCTCATTTTGTTCAGTTCAGTCCAAGCTTGAAGTGAATCGATTACAAAAAGTTATTCAAGGCAAAATAAATACTCATAGTCGATATTATGTGGCTTACGGTTCTGTTCAGCCGGACTACCAGCACCGTGGGCACTTTACCTTTGATCTTCATAAGTATATTTTTTAGCATAAATAATTTAAGTGTTTTATGGGGGAACGCAGCAGATAACTCATCTTTAACATTCTTTAAGCAACTGATTTATTAGCGATAATATTTCGCGTACTTACAACATACCTATTTCTGCTGATTTAGTGAGCGCGATAAATGATGAATGAAGTTCACTAAAAAAATTGAAAGGTAAACGCCTTTCCACACATAAATCTCCTTTTGCTCCACACATGCTCCAACTAAACAAAACAGTCAATGAACAAAAAATGGTATTATTGCACGCAAAACGGATCTCCCTGCATGTTCTCTGCCATAAAGCTGTGAACTTTGTAGGGAAAAAGGTTCCGCCCTTTCTCACTCAAATCTGTGCGTATTACTCGAACTTCTTATTAGCACATATTTTTTTATTATTGGAAATGCCACCATAAAAATCCCTTTTAATAACAAATTATCTTACAATGTTACAATGTTGTTTTTTTTTGTAAAAAGGCAGGCGGTGATACAATTTTTAGGTATTTTAGCTCAGAACGCAGCAACCGTCAGAAAAAAGACGTACCTCACCTTCGTCCAATCATCACTTGGAATTAGTTGTGTGCTAAATATTTCACTTTCGTAGTATCCTTCATGGTTTTGTATCTAAGTCAAGTTCATGCAAAAGATGGGATGATATCGTCGTGAATCATCGCATCGCATTTATGGCGTTTAGTCTGGCATTGGGCTCTGCCGAAAAGGGAAAGCCTGTAAGTCAGCAGTTATCAGCAGATTTGCTTACCTATTGCGTGTGCGCATAATACCCACGTGTATATGCCTACGTTGAAATGACACATTTTGTATTTTCCTTGAACGGAAATATTCAGGATGTTCAGGAATTTTTATAGAATGTGATGCCTTCGAATCTACCAATGTCATCAGTCATTAGTCAAAAGTGAACAATTTCAGGATTTTTATTGAGATATTAGCAAAATATAATGACTGACTACGTTTAAAAGATTCATTCCTAGTGAATGTTTTCAAGTGGACTTGTATGAGCAATCGGCAGTCGTCGAAGAAATACCATATATTATCCTTCCTGATAATCTGTAGACACATTTTTTTCCATTAACTCTTACACGCTGCATTTAATAGCACTTCATGATAAACTCTAATTGTGCAACTTTACAAAGGCAAACGTCAAATTTAAATTTTATTGTCAACCTTTTTCATGGAAATGCCATGTGCCATGATTGATGACAGTATGATGTAAGGAAGAAATTGTGAGCTAATTTTGTCAACACTTGACACGTTACAATTCTTCCGTTAAGTTTTCAATCGACACGCTTCGTTTTATTTTTTATGGATTGCTGTAAGAACTTTAAATATGGTTTTCCGTGTCAGTCAGTACCTACCCAAAAGTAATTTATTATTTGCCATAAACACCGCGGAAAAAAAGACAATTTTCCTTTTGACCAATTGCTACAAATTGGAATACAACCGTCAACCACTTAATTCATAAATAGCCGTTCATCTGACCTAACAATTCATTCGTGAGTTTTTATTGGCCTGTCATCAACTCAATAACGTTTCTTCTACAAAGTTGATGAAGTCATTGTGAAAAAATGGAGCATTAGGTACCTTGCTTGAAAGACAATAAGGATGGTTTTAAATGGACAGAAATATAAATAATGTTAAAAAAGGAAATGATTTGAGTTATACTAATTAGTCTGAAACATTTGTACAACCAACTGCTACACACGTATACGCTTGAATGTGATACATGTTTAGTATGTTTTTATTACGTGGAAAAGTGTGGAAAGACGGAATAAAAATACAAATGAAAATGTGATTGAAATCCAACATATTTTTTTCCTTAAAAATGAAATGTCATTCTGTTCTCTCATCGTTATTGTTATACAGGTTTTATTCTTGCAACAAAAAGGAATTTGTAAATAAAGAGACTTGGAGTGAATTGAAGTGGAAAAGGAAAAGTCACCCATTTCCTACTAAATTTTTCCCCATTAGGATTTATGATTATTTTGATGTCTGCTTAGCTGTCACATTCCGAATAAAGTTTAGTATGTGCTAGGAACAATGAAAATGTAAAAACGACATAACAATTTTTTTAAAAGCTCACTCTACCTAATTTATATTACGCTTTATTGCATTGTTGTGTGCATCTCGCAGGCTCATAAATATTTTAACGGCGACATTTCGAAGTAAGCAAAGTAGCAGAACGGCACATTGTGGAGACGGGCTAGCTACAAAAATGCACACGTAAAATGCAAAACGAATAACGAACTGTTCATTAAGCTTGCAAATTACCAATAAAGTTATGCAGGCAGGCTTGCACCACCATATAAATCATCATGAAAAAAGAGAAACAGGTAATTAACTATTGTCATTGTCATCTTATCATCTTCAACAATATAGTGTCAAGAAAGGAACTGGTCTTGTCACGATAAAACTTATAATTAGTAAATGTGTGCAAGTGAAACTGCATATTATGTCTGTCCGTCCATCTGCTCAGAAGATCTGATTCGAATTAAGACTAACTTCTATAACATCCTCAATTGCTTCAGTTATTGTCAAGCTAGGTATTGATCATATTATGATAATCACGTATCTTTTCCTTATTGACACTTTACTCGACTTTATTTGATACGTACATTAACTCAATGAGGATATTAAGAGAAAATGCCAGTGCTGAGTGCTGACATGCCCAGTGGTACCTACATACAAGGATCAAATGCACCGAGAATTGAAATTTATTGTAGTCTGCTTTGTCAGATAAATTATAAACAACAAGAGCTAGAAAAAATATACATTTGATAAGCAGACTTCAAAATGGAAAATTGATGCTTCACTTATTAACCATTATGGTAAGTCGCTTACAGTTTTCGTAACTTCTATAATATTATCACAATTTACCTAAAGTGGAAATGTAACTCTTCAGAGAGTTTGCGTGGATAATCATGTGACACGTTCATTTACTTTAGGATTTAAATGCTTTTATCGAAAATTGAATAATCAGTGTTGGAGAATGATAGAGGCCATAAGCAATTAAACAAAAATGACAAGATGGGACATCCACCCAAATAAAATAGACAATTGCTTCACAAAAACTTAGTGTAAGCCATAAATTGTATTTATTTGAATTTTTTAACTTTTAATCGAAATAAATGTTAAAGGCAGAGTTCCATAAATTAACGTACCATGCTGCCATACTATATTGGTTAAATTTATTCTTGAGCATCCCCAGATATCTTTAGGTATCTCATCGTTGTATTCTCTGCTTTCGATAAGCAATAAAACCTAATAAGTATAGATGCACCTGTGTCACTTTCGTTCAGTTCATAACTATTAGTTTTTGCGTGGGATTTCACTTGACATGTCAGCGAGTGTTGCCGATCCTATTAATAAATTGCTTTTAATAATGCAACACAATCATTATTACCTATTTGAGTCGACGAAGAGAAGTAGTAAAAGGGAAAATAACACACATCCATTTCACTTCAAAGAGGTAGAAGACAGCTAACTACTTTTTTAGCGCGGTAAATGTGTCACAGTTTAATACGTAAATGTGTGAATAATCACGCCGTTTTTAGCAGAAATGTACTTAACAAGGAGCATGTTGGTTGTACATATTTGAATAGCACTGACAGAAGTTGTGTAGCCTGCAACATTTACAGTGACTCAAAGTATCCACATTGTTTCATTTTTCATTCATACTGTTTATTTGTAAAAAAAATATTTTAAAGTGGTATAGTGCCATTAAAGTGTATCACACGCACACGTCACATCACAACAGACTACTTGATGACAAATTTCACACGATTTTACTAAAGTAGAGATGCAAAAGAACGGTTTGGAATGGAGATGATTATGATTACAATGATATTGTGTTATTAAAGATGACTCTTTTCACATGAAAATAACTAGCAGAAACGTTTCAATAACAATATAATAACAATAGTAATTTTGAGGTACACGAAAGTAACTTACCCATTCTAAAAAAGAAGTGGGCAAATCAACAAAGTAAATAGATTTACTTAGAGCAATTAAAACGAGTTTAATAACTTCTCAAAAGCTGTGTCCCTTACATTTCACTTAAAACGCTCTGCTTTTAATTAATTCACTTTTTTTCTTCGTTGACAAGATTTGATTAAAAAAATATAGCTCACATGATAAATGTTTTTGTAGCTTGTCCAGTTATTACTTTTATTAATACAGCCTGCCAATTTTGTGACAAAGTCCTAGTATACAACCTTAAAGAGCACAACGGCATATCATCACTACTACTGACAGCAAATGACACACTGAATTAATTTTTTGTCATTTGAAGAAGTCCGACAACGAGACCATCGTATACCTAAGTTGCAATGTACTTTTCATTAAGGCGGCTGGCTTCTTGATGCGCCATGAATGAGAGTACTAAGCGCTTTTTCCCTTATCACAGATTTTACTCGAAGATAAGGAAACAAAGCCGTTTCATTTTTCACAAGGAAAACGGGTATCCAGAGCAAGGTCAACTAGATAGCTTTTCTGTTCGATATGATCTGTCACATATCACATCACAACAGCAGAAGTATATGTACATACCAAAGATTCCTGAAAGGAACTAGTTTATAGTAATGTCTTTAGCTTGTTCTTGTCATGCTCGGATGATGAACTGTGCTGATACTAAGCAAGTCCTATTTTGCACCGTTCGACTATAATATGGTATTCACAGATTAGTGTTCCTATTATCTGTACAGAAGAAGACAAAAGAGGACGAGTATTGTTTTGCTCACTGCTTTTAGAGAAACTGATTTGAATGAGTTTACGATTCATTCCGGTTTCATCATTGGAAACGACCGTGACGAAACGTTTTATTTTCATTTGGTAATGACATTTGACAGGGAAATTAACAATGCTCAGATGATAGTTCTGATGATGGCGATTGGTGACAGTGTAGTAAATTAGTACTTGTTTTTATTACCCATTCACTATCACTTTTACAAGCAACCACTTGAGCTTTGATGGAAAGGAAGGGTAGATTGCGTCAATGAAGGAAGAAGATGACTTTTACATGTTCTTTTGAAAGTTAGCACTCATTGAATTCATTTTTTAAATGTGCTTTAATAAGTGAAATTTTATGATTAAACTATCACTCCTCTGATTATTAACTTTTCTCAATTAATAAAAACACGATTATCTTGTGGTCACTTTTTATTAATGTAATGTAACTGTTGTGTAGCTCATGTAGGAGGAAGGAAGGCAACAAAAATATTAATAATAATTGTAAACCATCACTTATTATTACCCATCATAAGAATTTTTTTATTAATTTGACATCCTTTTCTGTTCATCCACTGCTACCCATTTTTACTTGCAAACGCCTACAGGCAAAAGGCGCACACAATCGATTGAGTATATTTTATATTGAAGGAGTCATTGCGTGGACAGATAATAAAAACAATAATCTCAAAACATTAATAATAATATAACCGAAGTAAAAAGTGAAAATGAGCATGAAACAGTAGCATCCAATTCAGAATGCTTATGGGGAAGTTGTGTGGGAAGAGTTATAGAGGAGCGACGAATTTTAAAAATTACTCAGCCCTTCTGCCTTTTCATAAAAGTTTATAATGTAATGCCTATATGTACCTTTCTATTGATGAGCTGACAGTCAGGCAAAGAAAGTCTCAAATGCGCGTAGGTATTATATATGTTATTATGTATTATCTGAACACAATAAGAAGAATTCGAAGCAATTATTATTAGTGATTTGCGAGTTGATAGCGACAATGATGTAGGATCGGTCTTGTTGACATTTGACATTGAACTTATTGGCATTGATTGTTACAAAAGATGAGTTATCTTGCAACTGTAGACACAACTTTCAATTGGAATTTCTGCTGCTACTGCCACCACCACCGTTGATACCATTGTTAACTAATACAGCGAGTAAACATATGAAAACATTGATTTACAATTTTTGTATACAGATCAAATGTAAAATGACTTGTCATCATTCTCCGTACCTCCGGCACTGTAGGCGACATAAGGAAAAGGATTCTATTAGCGATATTTTTTATTTCATTCGTGTCTTTTTTGTACTCAAGGTTGTGTCCTGCCCAGTTGTCTCATCTGTCGTCCTGCTCAGTTAGCAACAAAACAATGTCGCCTTCCGATTATTATTGGACAGAGGCTTGAACGGACATAAACGGAGTTTTGATCTCATGTCATACTTGTAATCTGAAAAGTGTCCACATCCAAATTGGCAAATGAAAAATCATTCAAATAATCGATTACTTAAAGATATTACATTTGAGCGTATATATGTAACCTGATGAAATATGCATTTTCTATTTAATTTGATGAGTCTGCCTTTGTCTACAGACATGATTGACTTTTATGGATGCGCAGAAAACCAGTGAAACTATAAAAAAGCCGTTTAATTAAAATTGTTGAAATAAGGAGAGAAGAGAAGCCGTTTGACCAATGCGGAATCGATTTTTAGTGCGGAAATAAATCCAATAAAATCCTTGTGTGGGCAAATTCAAATATGAAGCAGGGATGAGACAATGACAGGTTATGATTCATTTTTGTAATAAATTAAATCCAGCGTATTCACTCTTTCATTTTGATGACAACATTTTGGCATTGTTGGCCTCAACCAAATCGTGTGGACACCTGAAATCACACCGATAAAATTATTTCTTATATGCTTTAGGACCGTGCCCATTTCATTATCTGTGACAATAAATTAAAATTAGCCTTTTACAGATCTAAATTCAAATGCAAAGACAAAGTAATATTATGGCTTTTAAGGTCACCGGCTAATTTGTTGATGATGAACGATAGTGAGTTGTGAGTTCAAAGTTCGCCATTTTATTGGCCCCGAAGTTGTCTTCATGTCCTTAGGTGACAACATCCAAAAATATTGTATCGCGTAGTGGTCCGACCCATTGTGAAGGACGAATAGGTTTTCAGCCACACATTTTGCCTTTTACTTTAGGTAAATATGATGCACGACAAAACATAAATGATACATTTGGATATTGTCGCGATCCTTAAATTCCTTTCAAAGAAACATTTCTCAGCAACTTTGCCATATTTCTTGATTCCCTTTCAGCCTGATTTTCCTACGTTTGTATATATTCACCAATTATGGCGAAATTAATTAGGTACTTGAAAACATCACCAATACAGAATAATCGTCGTAAATCACTATTTGTGAAAGAGTCAGATATGTTATTCAAATGTGACAAAAATATCTTGTCACAAACAGTTAAAAAAAAGTCATGCAACTTTTTCGTAGAAAATTAGCACGTCCTAAGATTGCCAATTAATTAGCCTTACAAGGAATATGAAACTATCGACCAGTTGACGTATTATGCTTGACCGCGTTCTTTGTAACTTGACAGAACTAATTATGGTACAAACAGTTAAGAATAAAAGACTTTTATTGTCTGACAAGTAATAATATAAAATTGAAGCATCTAAAAATGTCGGCATTTTTGGTAAGAAAGTTGAAATCAAATAAGAATCAGCAATCACAAGGTTCGTAGTTAAGCACATAAAAACATTCATAAGTCATTTGGATTATTTGGATTCGAGCGATTACACCAAAATTGGAGGTCACAGCCAATTTTTGTGGTGGCGATGACGAATTTGCACACAGCAAGTGGTTAATTTTTATTTCATTTTTGCACAAAATAGAAATGTCCAAATGAATGGTCAAAGAATGAAACCGCTTACGTTTAAACAAACTTCCTCTACAGTTTACATGAATGCCGTATTTTTGTGTCTTTTGTCGAGCTATTTGATTTTCAACGCCACTGACCATTTAGCGATTAGTTTATGGAGACGTAACAAAAGTTTACCCTTGCATGGCAACTGAGATGTGAATTGCTATACCCCACCCAACATGGATCGCCGTTTTTTTGCTAACAAAAACGTCGAAGGTGGTAAATATAATGCTATGATAAATGGGCGGATTGAACTGCTCTCTCGAAATGAACAAAT
>JAHZNF010000453.1:0-12672 GCA_027744215.1 Troglopedetes dispersus | reverse complement strand
CACCAGAATCTTAGACCAGCTGAATCATAGATCCACTTTAATACCGTTTACATTTCAATGATTACCATACAACCTAATTAACTAGAATATATACATATTATGCTACTCGCCGTTTTCTGTGGTATACTATCTGTGGTACGTAAGATGTGGTCTACTCAAATACTTTTATGCATTAAATCCCCATTAAAACCTGTGAATCTTGAAGTGAATTCAAGTATGTAATAGTATTTAAAGATGCAAAAGTTCAAGCAAGCGCTATTGCCGATTTTGGCCTATTTCCCTTTGTGCTTGGTAGCAACTTTTTTGTTGTCAAAATATCCAGTCCAGAATTTCCTACAGTTTCAACATTTTGTTGGTGAGCAAGATGGGAGGAATAAGTAATAATAACGGAGGACTTCCTCCTCCCTTCCTTCCTTGTTGTTGAGGAAAGAGCTCGCACATTGCCAAACAAAGTACACATGTGTATTTTCGCTCTGTGCATTTATTATATTTTGGCACATTTTCTGTTTCGTTTTCCTTGTGAAACTCCATTGTCGGAGCCTCCGGCTCTTTTCCGCTACACTAATATAAAAGTATAACTTCAATAATACTAATCATAATAATGAAAGAATGGGAAAGTTTTTTGGAAGTTCCTCTCATTCAATAATGTTCTTCATTATCGTTATTATTATGACAGCGGTGGGGAATGAGAGGAGACATCTCCCAATATCCTCCTTGTCACTTCCTTCTAACAAAGCAGTGCAGGAGTTTCACAAGAGAGCAGAGTCACTCTCCACTCAAGACTTTGTTAACTCTCGTCGACACTGCTACTACTACTCTGTGTGTGGCACAGCGGAAAAGCCACAGTTTTCCAACAAATCACAACTTATGCTCCCGTAATTTGCAGATGGTGCCCTGTTCCCAGACAATATCACTCTGTGCTTTTTCCACCATAATCAAAATTATCCTCCTTCACAATCCTACCTCCGAAAAAAAAGAGTGGAATCTGTGTAGTATTTAAGCAGAGGCAGTATCAGATGAGAGGTGAAAGTCACAAGTGTGATCCTCCAGGTTTACAAGAGGCACCACTCGTTGGGGAGTGTCCGTGGCGACTTTTTTTTTCAGTAAATATTAGTCCGTATCCAAGAGTTCATGGCAGAGAATCTCGCGGACTCCACAATGCGCACTTTATTAATGTGAATTTATGAATCATATCTGTTAGCCGCGGAGAAAAAGAGAGGAAATCTGGATTATAAGTTATAACGGAATTGCAACGCGTTAGAATGAAATGTGGCCCCGACACGTTGTTCCTGACACCAGTAATGGCCACAGTCGACTCGCTGAGGTGACCAGTGTGACTATAAATTTTGAATCTAGCTCTGACTCTAATCCTTTTTTCTACTCAACAGCTCATTATTTATTCAGGACAACCCAATGTGTCTTTAATTCACTTCCTCCGGTTGGTCCCCAAATTATTCATTCATTCCGGGCAGCGCAGCTGTATCCAGCATTTTACAATGAAGTAAATTTTCCGGGTTTAAAATGGACCCGAGTTTTTTTTCCTCCCTAAAATATGAATATAACTTAGAAAAAGTAGGAAAAGAATCACTTTATTTCGGTTCGCTGGTTCACTCACTTTTTACTCCTGTCAATGCAAGCATAAAAACTAAGCTAACTGACGTGTAACAAACTTTTCATCTTGATTTTCACAACTGACTGGTGAATTTCATTGTGTGGAATGTAAATTGGCATGGTTCGTTTGATCCTTGTAAAGTTGCAACGTTTCTCCACACTCAAAAGAACACACAAAAAAGTTACTCCTGTCAGACGGGAAAACGCGCACCGTAACTTTTTTTTGGTAGGAAGACGCTCCGTTAATTGTATACAGGTTAGGTGCGTATAAAAGCATCCTCAACTCTGGGTGGCACTTATATGAAATGGTGTTTCTAAAGGACAATGATGTGACGTCGCAGGTGATTACAATAACATTTCGCAGAGGAACTCAGTGTGGGAGGAACATCCATAATAAGCAGTTGCAGCTCAAAATGTGTTACTACCACACTCATACTTTATTTATCTCCGGGCAACTTGCAATGAAGCTGTGTTCGTTCGCGAATCTTCGCCAGTTAGTACGTGTTTCTTGGTTGTTCGTAGATAACACGATGAAATATAGAAAAGACATTCTTGGTCGACTGGTGCAATGTGAGACTTGGATACGATTTACAGGCAGAGCGTTATTCGGTTCACTCTTTTACACACCTTTCGTGACCATTGATGGCAGTGGATGGGTGAATTTTTGCTAGTGATCGTCGCTTTGTCTCCGTCGTCAAAATATATTGCCTACAGAACCTTATCTACTTACTATACTATAAAATATTTGACATGTTGTCAGTACACTTTCCTCGACAATAATTATTATTTTGCAGTAGATTTGCAAAGTACATCATTTTTTTTTGTTTTCCATGCATTTTTTAAAGATCACATAATGTAGGAAACTCCCAAGTTGTCCCCTTTTTAACGAGTTATCGTTTTCACGAACATATAATTTATCTCTCAACCACAAAACAATATCCTGTGAGCAGTGGTGATTTTTTTTGCACAAACAGTAAACCTTATTTTCTTTCGTCCCCTGTGTACTCATAAATTTCAATTGGGGTGGTGTCTGTTTGCTTAACGAACATGTGAGGGAAAAGATTCGAGTGACAACTGACAACACCTTTGCTCAATACTTCTCACTAAACATATTATTAATACGTTTGGGTTAGTTTAACAAATTACTTTGACAGTGGAGATGAAATTCTTGAGTTGTCTGCTGAACAGCAATAAAGTTCGCAACGAAGAAGATGATAATAATGCGCATCATTGTACCTATTTATTCCCTTCCATTGTTCCTATTTTTACTCCAACCTGCCATTATTGAAAATGGCAGGTGGGAAAAGAATATTAAGCGTGTCTGCTGCGTGAGCAAACAATGGTTGGGGGAAAATGCATTTCTACTCACATCACCATATTTATCCTCCCTTTGAGTGAAGATGTTGAGCAAGAAAGAAAATATGGAGTCTTGTACATATCTTTTGTAGTTGAAGTGTGCATTACTCACCTGATTTGGGCTTGAAAATAATAACAAGGAATACCACCTCTTATCTTAGTTTTCTCATGTAAGAATCAACAAAAGCTGAAGAAAAATGTTTGCATAAAGTTGTCGATATTCAATTTTATCTTTCCATTGTTTATTTTTTTTCAAATCGACCATCACCCAAGAAAGAAAAAAAAACAACATCCAGAAGCAGAAAAGTTGAAGCCAGCAATTTAAGAGGGACGACAATCTTGATGACTTCAAATGATATTAAAGATAGTTTCCCTTGTGCTCTTGTAGTCATTATTTCTCTTCCGAATCGTATCTCCATTTAATCGTGAGGGAACTGAAGAGTGCATGTAAAAATTTTCCTACTGCTGCAGCTCCTACTACATATATGAGCTAGATTATAGGAAACTTGTGTGCAGTCAGAGTCACTAACGGTGATGACGATGATGAGCTACTTTTACTGTTGTGCAGACATGTCGGGCGATTATTATTATGGAAACCAGTATCATTGATGACAACACCATATCGCGAGGATCAACAATATTTGATGTTGTTGTAGAATTCATTGGGAGAACATCCACTTAGGGCAAGTCCTCACTCGGATCGCATCTCACAGCAATCATCATCATGTCCATTTTGATTACTCTTATTGAAAGTAAACCAAACGTTTAATGGGAGCCACTACTACTGCATCTACAATTTCAATTTGCTGACTCCACATCGGACGGCGCTTCACTCACTCGAGTGAGCATTAACTATGCATAGATGTGCCAACGGAAAGGAGGGAAACGGAGGAAAAAGGAGAAACGAAAAGTAATAATAATAATACCGTTTAGATTTCACGATCGCTCTTGGATAATGCGAGGAGGAGACGCCACCACGAAACCAACAGCTAGGCACCGTCATCATCACAGCCTCATCGCCAACAACTTTGTTTTAGCGAACAGAAATATGTGAGACACACAAGTTGTTCGCATCTTCTCTCTCACAGCTCTCACAGTGCAATGGGCCGAAAAAAAATTCATACAGAAACTGCCTCCCTTCTTCTCCTCTTTCTGGGTGCTCTCCACCACACCACTGATGACTCGGCATGGATGCTGCTGGTCGCATAGTTTAGGTATAATGACGATAAGAGAACTAATTTAAACTCAAATGATATCTATTGAAATCAACTCAAGTGCTGGGGACTATCATTTCAGAGAGCACATGGAGCAAGGAAAGACAGAACCACACATTTTTGAGGAGACTGAGCAAAGAAAAAAAAATCATTGACAATCTTGTTGATGCTGCTGTTGTTGACTGAGATGATGGCGAAGCTGATGATGATGGTGGTGGTACTTAACGTTTTTTGCTTGTGACACATCTGTGCTCTACGACTTCAATTATTTTTTGCTCTGTCTCCTTTTATTTGTTTCTTCGTGTTGTCAGAGACGAGGCAAAGAAGGACCAGCGAGTTCATTGATACAGTCGCACGTTCAGTAATAATAAAATAATAATAATAATGTAACGTAGACTGAAAGGAAACAAATATCAGCTCGTGTTCTCCTTCCGTCAGTTGCAGGACTGTGAATAAAAGCACGCCATTTTCATGTAGACCACGGCTCTCGAAGAGGCAGCAGCGTGCCCCGCACGCAGAGTGTGTCTTTCCCGAATCATTTGATAATGTGCGTCGATAGAACACCAAACAAGTTATCTTCCCTGTTCAAGAACACCAAGCACTAATTTGTTGGATTATTCGTATCTTCTTTGAAAAAAAAGCAACAGAAACAATGTGCATTGTATTGCCTCGCATCTAAGAAAAGAGTCCATGGCTATCATTATCACTATTACCACACAAAGAAGAAGATTGGAAAAAAATTGTCCGCATTGTTGTGCTGACAGATGAGTCGGTACCTTTTCTTCCCAGAGAGGAACATCGCCGCCATTTTCAGGAGATAACGGCATCGTGGAAAAAAAGCGATGAGAGACAATAAGTGAGAAAAAAGGAAGGAAAATTATAATAATGACACGCCGGCGATCATCGTAATAATAATGATATGGTGATAGTATCCATGATGAAGATGATCATGAGTCTACATAACACTCTGAAAATGAAACTGTGCTCTTTTTTTCCACCATCACCATCTCAATCTGTCTGTGTACGTATGTACGTGCATATTAGTTAAAATGCGTTATTTTTTGTTGGGGATCAAAAGGGAAAGAGAAGGGTAAGTTGAACAGAAAGAGAGAGAGAGAGAGAGAGAGTCGTGCAGAAATGAGCAAATTATTCATGGATTTGCTGTTGTAAAACGAGTGTTTGGTTTTGGGCGAGGAAGTGGTGATAAAAAGGCCGCTGAGCCAATCGTGAATCTTTTTTTTATATATTTTTTTGCTAGATTGCAGCTATCTCATTTCAGAGGGTTTTGCTTTCCCTGTCAGGGAAAAAAGTAATGTTGCACCGCACCCGTATTATCATCCTCGTCGTCAATATATTCAGCAGCATCCACAACAAAGTAACGCAACGTTTTTTTTTGTACTAGGTGGATTCAGGCAAAGAAAACACAGGGTGATATATGGAGTTTAATAATAATACTAAACTGACGTCGTAATTCTTTTGCTGTTTTCGCTTTTTCATGGATGCACATGGGAAATTGGAATGGGAATTTCACCCAATTCGATTCGCCAAGCGTTGCAGAAGAAAGACTGTGAGGAGAAGAGAGAGAGAGAGAGTGAAATCGATTTAAAATTCATGGTTAATTAAGGAAGATTATGTTTGATCCCTTTTCATTAGAAACAAAATAAAATTTTGTGATTGTGCGTGAATGCGTAGATTGTGTGTAGTGCATAGTAGTAGAACTGCGGATGCGGCTTCTTGCTTCCACTCCACAAACAAATACTCACTTGAACCAAACATGTGGTAACGTTGTGAAGCTTTCGAAAAGAGGAAAAAAAGGAGAGAGCTTTTATGTTTCTTGTATGGAAGAATATTTGATAGAGAAGAGGTAGAATTTTTTTGTACAATCTTTTCCCTGAAAAGTCTCCGTGTTTACGGCTTGTTAAGTCCCAAAAAATATGCTGAACAAATGTATTGGATTTTATAAGAGTACGTAAACATAGATGAATGTGATGTGGATAGTCTCCAATTTTCCATGCAATCTGCTCCGCCGTACTAACCAACTAAAAATGACAGAAACAAATTTTTCTCTTTGACACACCACAATCCTCCCAAAATTACAACCGCTTTTTTTACTCACGAAATTGGAAATATTGTTGTGGGGAGGAAAAAGGAATGCAAGAGCCTCTTTTTACAGAGAAAAAAACATCTTTCACGTCAAAGCGGGACATGCTAACTTTGAACGCATTTTCATACGCAACAAGCTTCACAGAACAAATGCGCATCTGAGCGTTTCTTTATTCCAACCAGGATTTTCTATTCAATCGAATCAAAAGTTCAACTGTGTCGTCGCTGTCACCAAGGGACCCAGAGCTTTGATCCGACATTTTTCGGCTCTCAACCTCTCTCTGTTTCATTGAAAAAAAAAATCAGTGCACCTATTTGCATAAGTTGGCTTGTTGAGTGAAGAAAATGGATGACAGATCTTTCTTGTGAGGAACAAGTCGCCTATCTTCTGAATGAATCGAGATGGGAAAAAGATAAGGCTAGATAAACTCATGTATTTATAAGAGGATGAATATCTATTTTTTTTCTCCAAATGTTTTTATTGTCAAAGAGGTGACCTGCTCGTACTAATATGTTTAACATGTGTTCCATCCTCTTCCAAAATCAGTGTAGACTTGTACATGAAAAAAAAACTAAACTACTACTGCCCGTCTCTCAGAGAATACGATGCTGCTGGTAGTGGCAGCAGCGTGCTGCAGTTGGATTGTCAAACCTGACGTGATACCAAATAGGATCAACGGTCCCGCCAGTGAGACTGAGCCAGTTGCTTTCGTACAAGGTTGGATAAGTGGTGACTGAACTCAAATAAAGGAAGAATTTTCAAAAAAAAAATACATTCATGTAAATCTGTATGCTTGTGTCGTATGTAGTAGTAAGTATGTGAGTTGAAGCTTGCGAGAAAAAAATAAATGTTTGAGAAGGGAAGGGTTAAAATCTCTGGCGAAATCTCTCTCCATGGATATCTGTCTAGTGATGCATGTAACGTCATTAAAAATTCAATCTTGTGAGCTTATCTTCAATGAAAAGGACGTATGTTTACTCGTTCATATCCATTAACCATCTCCCGTTCCATCAGCTATGGTTATTTTTTTTTTCAGGAAAGATAGAAAACAACGATCAGGAAGAACCACCCAGATTCTCCTGTCAGCACTGTCGAAAAAAAAACGTTCAACAGCATTTCTGTCACGGACCAACATTTTTCCACTTAAAGGGCACGTCTATGCTGGAAATTTATTATATGATTACATAATGTATATTTTCATAATTTCTATTTTTCATAATTATTTATTTCTAATATTTATAAATCTTCATTTTTTTTCCTTTTTACTCCAACAGAAGCTGTTATGGAACTGCATAAAACATTACACAAAAGCACCAATTCATTCTGAAATCAAGTCTTATTCGAGGGAGGATGTGTACGTGAGAAATTTTGAGAAAAAGAAACCACGGCTTGAGTAACCTCACACCCTAAAATTTAGTTTCCCCTCAGAACAGCCTTGAGAAGAAAATTGTGGTCGGTACTGCATTATCTAATTTTCCCTCTCCACCTATCTTCTCAATGTTATTTTAGAAATGACCATTTCATAAGGATTTATTTATTTTTTAATCAAGGCTATATGGCGCAATGATTACATTATAACGGTGATGCTATACGATTTAGTCAGAGAGTCATAATTTGAGGACCTGGAAAAGGAGACCGCAACTGTATTTTGCTTGTTGCACATCTCACATTAGGAAAACCCAAACTCAAATTTTGTAAAGATTACAGCCTGGAAGAAACCATTTTCCTTCCCGCCTTGGCTCTCTGGTGATGTGTCAAAATTACGGTGACAAATTTGGTTTACAAAGAAGCATAGAAAAAATTATTGTTGCAAGTAAGTTCCGCTGTTGTTCTTATCATCCTTTGTTGTTCATAACATACTTTTGCGCAAGATTTATTGACCAATTTTCCCGCCGAGTTCATTACAGTACATTAATTTTTTGTAGTGTTCATTTCCGACAGAAAACAAAAAAAAAACGGGGAGCTTACTCGTAATTGCTATTTATTATTAAGTTCTCTGCCAAAGTCATTTTCTAATAATAAAAGTGGTCCACTCCAAAGTAGAAAGTATCATTGGGGTTGTTTCCATTGTTTCCAAGCATTTTACGTATCCTGCAATACAGTTAAGCTCAATGACATGGGTCTCGTGTAGTTGCGTAGCAATAACAGTTAATGAAACCATTTCACAGCTTTCCTTTAATATTTAAAAGCATGATAAAATCTCGCATGCTTGTTGTACCACCGAGTACAGAGCCTCGAACCATATAGCAAAGTAGTCTTCTCCGTAAGCACAAGCGTTTTCCTTTTGCTCAATGGTGGAAACGAAACTTTCTTCGCTCCGCGTTTGTTGCAGGATGATCATGTATTTTTAAAACATAACCCAAATTTTGTGCGCCCAGTAATTTTGTCCAGAGAGTGAGTTAGTTTCTAGATAAACACAAAGGCGCCTATAATGAAACAGCCAAACACAAAAAAAAATTGATCTGGTGAACCAAAATGGAATGGCTGCCCGAGTTTTTAACACCTTAAAGCGCTGCAAAAACCGCAACATTAATGGTACCTTCATTATCGTTTCCCAGAGCTGGACATGCCTCACTCAACCAACCGGTGCCCAGACAAAACAAAGGAGAAATCTATTTGGCTACTCGTAAACCATATTATCTGTACTAACCGTATTACCTCAGAAGCTTTCATTTACAGTTCAATGCACTGTACTGTACAATATAGTCTTTATATTTACTCTCCCTTCTTCATTTCTCCAGTTTCACTTGATCGTATTAAATTTCTCAATAAAAAACACACACCATACATATCTGCCTTCAAGCACTGCGAAGGGAAGCTGGAAAAGAAATGAGAGATAATGTAATAAAGTATTATAAAGGCTACATTATATAATATATCTAATAATAAAGACCAATGTTTTTTTTGGTGGTGATACCGTATAAAAACAGTTTCAAGATATAGACTGTCGACGACGTGGACTAGCTAGTGGAAAGTTTTTTTTAGGATGAATCCTTCCTCAGGGAACGAGGTTTTCGGTTGACGCAAACAAGTAACATTAAGGGATTAATTACATGAGTTGATTATCAGTAACGAAGTCACCCATCAAGAGATTTTCCCCTTTTTTTCTCCTCCTCGCTCTTTCTCAACGCACTTTATTTGACAGCGTAGGTTGTTGTGCGTCTGTATGATGCATGGTTCTGTTTGTGTGAGTGAATGTGGGAACGGAGCTCGGAGCCACGTGCTTCGTCTTCATATTATAGAAGCTTTTTGTTTGGAAGGGAAGAGATTCTGTACTGTATCCACTTGGTAAAGGAAGGATTCATGATTGCTTCCTTCCTCTTCTGGCGCTGTCCTTCTTAGATTACACATTATACATCAGAACCAATTATGAAAGGAAGATGAAGACAAAGGCTGTGAAGCGAGTCGAAAAATGATGATAATATGGCTTGAATATAATAACAGGATAAAACACCTTCGAAAATGCGTCCTCTTCGGAGGATATGGTGAAGTAGCAACAGCATTGTACTCCCTTCCCACCCATCTCGATTTCTTGACAGCCTTTCTCTCACTTTTTGAGAGCATAGCCGTAGGAGGAAGAATGAGGATTCTTGTGTTTTCTTACGCGAATAATAATAATATCATAAATGAGCATAATACTCTCGTATTAGTATCATCATCACAGTCGGCTTTCATTAAACCATGATCCTCATCCATCTTCCCATCACCGCTCCTGCCTCTTCACTTGTGCGAGCAACAATAATTTAGTGTTCTTAAACTCACAGACTTTAAAATGGACAAGAAAAATTATATCTCTCGCTTCACAAAGATCATTATTATTACCATCGCCGCAGCACATTTTGGAGTAAACTGTCGTTTTAAAGCGCGCCATCCTTAGTGACTTGCTTCCATAAAAATATTATCATGATTATATCATCCACGACGTCTGCCTCCTATTCCCCAAAAGAGTTAAAAGGAGAAGAAGGATGAAAGCAAGGATGGAGATTTCTCGCAAAGATGAATTCATCTCCGTGAATTTTTTTTCTTCCTTTTTTAAAAAAGAAGCTTACCGAGTTTGGTACAACAAGCTGCTTTATGTTGGATAAAATGCACGTGAAGATTTTTCTTCTTATCTTGGTTGGGAGTACCTGCTCAAAGGATTTCTGTTGCATACCATATTTATTTGTATCATTGCATTTTATAAAATACGCTTACACTTCCAATATGTTCCGCCTGTAGGCTTTGGCCATATAGCGCCAAGCGCCACCTCATCACTAAGGAAAATTCTCTCTGGCGGATACGGAAACAAGTATATATATACTTGATATGGCACTGCAGAGGTGCAAATTTGTATTTGGCAAAAATCAATTTATCGGAAATGGGAAACATAATTGAAACCGTGACGATGGTCCAGTCCATGACTGAGTGTGCGATTGGGCTGAAGTGGGAGTTCTTCAATTTTCTCCATGTAAGGACTCAAGTCTTTTCTCTGATATTTATTTGCGACGGTTGGAAACGTGCACATGAATACATATGAATTTTATTGGATATTATGTGTGACCGAAAACTGCATTTCAAAACATAGATGTAGGCAGGCATAACAACAATAATACACAAAAAATATATATTACATTAAAGAGCATCAAGTACTTGCTTGCTTCATGGATGCAACTCTGAAAGCATGGAGAATCCGAAAAATATGTTTTAAAAATGTTATGCGTGTATGGGCAATTTCGACAACGCACCAGTCGAATAACTTTGTTGCGGGGTATCATAAAATGTGCATACGTTCTGGCATATCCATGAAAAGATTTTATTTTGAAAGCATATTGGATGCAATATTCTTATTACCTTGAATGGAGAAATCCAGTCACCCACAATATATATTTTTCTCTCCGATATTATTGAGCACAGTAAGAAGATACCTAATATGACACAAGGTGTTTTTTTGTGCATGTGTGTGTGTGTGTGTGTTGTTGTCAGTTTGGAAGCGTAAAACCTCCCTTGAAACGAAACGAACAACGTCAAAGCAGTCAGCCGTCTAAACTATTTATTGCCACCATTGATAAAGCATGCATGGAAAAAGATTATGGCAACGAATATTATTATAGAGGACAGATGATAAGCCTCGCTTGTGTGTGATATGTATCCACACACAAAAAAAACGTTTCACAAAAAAACGCATGGCAGCATCCAGCGGGTATTTTGTGCGAGTCTTTTTTTAAAGTCATACTCGTCGCGTTGTACAGCAAAAGTGGCTGTTTTGTAGGGAACCAGAAGAAGTTGAGGAATATCAGATTATGTAACCTCGTGAATATTATGTGGGATAACTGTCAGCTCAGCCAACTTTGACATTCAGCGTCAACATGAGTTTTTATTCCAGCTATAAATATAATATTCATATGGCAATAAGTATGTAGACATCTTGAGACGAAGGAGAGAAAAAAGTGCAAAATTTGAATCGGAAAAAAAGTTCCCACTTTATGTGCACACCCAAGTGTTCCCGGATAAATTCCTAATGCTTGCCTGCATCGATTTTATGCATGTATGGCAAGATTCATTTGACACGCAGAAAAAAAAAAGAATTATGTTTTATGTATACGTACGCATGTATTACATATGAAAATGGGAAATTGTATGACTTGATCTTATTTCCGATTGAGAAAAGAAATAGCGTCCCGGATTTTTTTTATGAACTTCGATAAGAAATAAAACTTTTTTAAAGAGAATTTTACAACGTCGCTCGCAACACATTATACAAGTCAAGAGTAAAAAAGGCAAAAAAAAGGAGGCAGGGAAAGTCAGACAAGTTAGATTAAAATGGCTTTTGCGTCATCAAAAAAAGAGCTCATGACAGATGAGGTCAAAGTTCGGGGACAAGGTAATACTTAATAAAATATATAAGTGATAAGGAGAAAATCTATTTCATTTTCATTTCCAATTACTCAGGCATTATAAAAAAAACTTTTTAAAAAGAAATAATATAAATTCTTCCTCTTCACAGTCGGGACTTTGAAAGAATTTTTATATTACATTCTGCCTATGAAAACAATAACACTTTGTGCGAATATGCATACATATATAGCCGTCATTTCATGATTTACAAGAAAGGCAATCCTTCTGAAGCAACAAAAGGAATGAAAGAAGAAGGAAGGAATGCTGCCCGTGTGGTGGAGAACAGGGTTGCACCGTTTCATAAATGTCGGACATTTTGGACATTTATTTCTGGCATAAATGTCAATTTGTCACTTGTTTTTTATGTCACATTTATGCTGACATTTTGAAGACAAGGACATTTTTAATTTGTCAATTTGTCACGACATTTATTTTTTTGTCAACAAAATGTCATGACATTTATTTTTTGTGAACATACCTACTCAAAACAAGTGAATTTTTAATATATACATG
>JAHZNF010000452.1:0-13485 GCA_027744215.1 Troglopedetes dispersus | reverse complement strand
AAGATTTAGGAAAGTCTTTGGGAGGGTGGGTCCAATGCTGATAGATTTGGAAGCTGAGTTGGGTAAGGAAAGGTTACTTTTCAGTAAAGATTTTGAATTTCCCTTATTCCCTGCTTCTTGAACTGAAGATGTTATGCTTAAACCCTTGTTGGCAGTAGCAAGAACATGATTTAGTAGCAAAGAGTTGATAACACTGTTTGACACAATCGGATTTGGATTATTTGTTCCAATTGGAGGTGGTGAAGCCAATTTCGGTTTTGTTGCATCTGAGAGAGTTTTCTTGGGTTCATTTGTTCGGCACGTAGATTTTGGTGCAGAATTCGTCGGCGATGGTGTAGTGCTTGACCTTGTTGGCGGTTTCTTGCAGTCTGCATCTAACTTCTTGAGCTCTCCAAGTTCTTTTGTCATAGTGGCAGTCGGCGAGGATTTCCTACTGCTCCGAATAAGCTGCTGCTGTTTCGCTTCTGGTTTGATTCTTTCTGGTGAATTTCGTTTGTCTTGATTGGTGAGATCTATGTAGCGTTTGTGAAACTGCTGAAAAAGTGAACGCTGGCCAATTATAAAAATGTTTTATTAGAGTCAGTAAAAATGTATATACCTATATTTGCTTTCATTTGAAGTTACTTTATTTATTTACCGGAATAAGAGGTAATTCCAAACTTTTGCGCACACCATTCTTTTTTCCAGGGCTGCTCGTGAGTTCCTTGATGACAACAATAGGAGTCATATCTGAATCGCCTGTTTGATAAAAGGAAAGTAACTTTAGAAGATTGTCAAGAGCTTGATGAAATTTTGCAAAGACGGACACAATATAAATTTTTTCACACCGGTTTTTGGATATAATCCCAGACTAGCCATGAAAAGGAGCTTGGTGGCTGGCTCTCTAAGTTCTAATGGCCGCTTTATCAATTCGACTGTTCTGAGTGGCGCGTCAGGGATCCCTTCTATAATCAGGAATTATACATGCATCATCTTTTTTTACAATTAGGGTGACTTTTCGACTTAAAAATTATGGTAAGTCGAGAACTTACCTCGACTATTTCTTCGAAGGCAGGTTCGAGTAGAAATTCGCGAGGGGAGAATAGTCCCTGCTGATCCTCGCTTCTTTTCCTATGCAGACATTAATAAGATCCCCATTAAAAATTATTAGAATTACACACATCAGGGATCATTCCGATACTAACAATAATTTGTTACAAACCTCCAATCTGCAAGGTCTTCTGTTTTTGTTGGATTTGATACTTGATCTGAGTAGTTTATTAGCAGTCTGAACAAAAAGTCTCCGCTTTTTGTGCTTTTTAAGCTTGCGAGCTGCCACCTTGATTCCCCCGATTCTAGCCATTGAAGCAGGGGTTCTGGATTTGACAGATTTCACAGTAGTTTCCGCTGGCGTCACAAGTTTGACTTCATTTAGATCTTCATTTAGATCTTTTGTGACAACAGGAGACTCCTTTTTAACTGGTGTATCCTGCTTCGGAATTTTCTCCACTTCAGCAGATTGAGAAACTTTTTCGTAACCTCTCGTCCTAATTCCCATTTAATGGCTGATGAGAACGTTAATCTTCGTTTATTACTTATGAACTTTAGCTCCACTGGCTCAAACAAATCTCCAAACAAAAACCAACTGCAAAAGAAAAAAAATTATGAATATGGGATAAACGCCACACGAGGAATTTTCACTGGCAGCTACTGAGCACCACTCAAAATTAAAAAAAAACATTTGAGGAAAGTCTGAAGGCACAAATTTTCACAAAAAAAAACAGTAAGCTAAGCTGATAAGCAACCTATGTACTGGAGTTTCAACTCTCCAATTTTCCAAACTGCTTCCTTTATTTATTTAATTTTAAAAATATGTGCCTACTAATTTAGTAATAATAAACTTTATTCAGACCGTACTGTGTTTTATAGTTTTATTCTACTATAATGTGTTACTAGTTTTAAATAATAATTGCACCAATAAATTCAACGAATAAATTCAAAGATTTTTTTTTAAGACCAGACGTGCTTTCACCCAAATTTCATTCAAAAAGTATCCAGTGAAAATGTACTAAAACCTACTACCATAAAAGTAAAAGCATTTTCTCGTCGGACGGCAGTTATACTTAACAAAGGGCACGACGGATTGGTACCTGGTCACTGAGTACACTAGAACCAGTCGAAATGGCCAGGGTGAAAGTTGGTATACGCACACGGGCTTTCCTGTGCTTTCTTTGTCAATGGGAAATGAGTACAAGTTTGAGAAAAAGGCTAGTGTCTTTTAACCTTCACATGGGAGATTGACTGTGCAAAAAAATGAAAAGTAGTGTAAAGAACTAAACAATTGTTTCCTATTAGTTTCTACGAAAGTTAACTACCTTGATGAATTGTGTAATCGAAATAACAATTGTTGAAGTAAAATTTCTACACGACAGTTAATGGTGGAGTGTATACCTATTTGTGTGTAATGTAAAGGTATCCACGTATCCTTTTTGTGCTGTTGAGTGTTGTATGTGTGTGCCTCAGTTCCCAGGAAGGAAGGAAGGCAAGTAGTAGTAGTAAGTAACTTACTTTCAGCAATGGAAAAAATTATAGAAACGTAACGTATCACTTTACTCTCTTCTCTTGTATACTCGAACATATATTAGGGAGATTAGCAGAAGTGAACACACACACATACGGATGTTTTTGGGAAGAAAGAGAGAGGAGAGAACTCCCATTATGTGCGCTAACTGGTGCTGCTGAAGAGGAAGGGAATATAAAAACTAATAATAATACCACACACAAATAAGTGCTCCTCAATTTTTGGATGCTAGCGTGTGTGAGTGAAGTGAATATAGCAGCAGCAGATCGGAGAAGGCTCTAAGGCAAAAAAGCACACAGGAAGCAAAAGCAAGGATAAGGAACAATAAAGCGAGGAGAAGGAAGACAAGCAAAGTTTTGCCTGGTCATGATATGCACAGTGGTGGAGTAGACAGAAAAAAATTTAGTTCATGGGAATGGGATGTCATAATAATATGTGCACATTACTATATTCTACAGAAAGGTGGTGGTGGTGGTGAATGGTGTGTGCTTGAGTATGTTGAGGGATTCCGTTTGTGTGTATCTCTGTAAATGCGTTTGAAGCGAGATAGTAGAAGAGAAGTGAAGTGAGAAAGAGAGAGAGAGAGAAGAGAGAGGACGAAGGTAACAAGTAGACGTAGTTATGTTATATTATTTTTTTCTCAATCTGCTGATGGTACGTTCACTAACTCACATTCGCTCATTCACATACAAAGGAAGCTGTGAGTAACCCAAATTCCCATATACCCGTCCGTCGTGACGACATAATGATGCTATCGTCATATTCTCATCGCTGTTACACAGCCAAGCGTAGAGACAGATTTAGAGAGATATGTACGCACAATTATTGTTGTGCCCTCTCACTAACTTTTGCTTACTTTTAACTGTTGTTATTTACCACTATAGTACCATCGCATATAATCGTCATCATCATCATAATACACGCACAATAGCTTCTGTCTCCCTTCTTCATCGCTCTCTCCGTTGTTATGTACTATGTAGACTACATGGTGTTGGTGGAGTTGAAAAGGGAAAAGATAAAATATTTTGGAGATGGAGAAACCATGTTGCTTATACTGACAAGTAGCAGGCAAAAAAGGTTTTCCAAGCAAACAGAATAATTTTTCATGGCTCTTCCTACTCTTGGTCGAGGCATGGACTATGTTATTGCATACAAACTTTCGCTTTGCCAGTTTTATAGGTAGAGAGAACTATGATGTTGGATGTGTTTCGTTTAGCACCTTACCTTTTTTACTCTTACTTTTTACATTCAATAGTTTCAGAGCATTTTTGTGATCGTTGTGTGTGGTAATGCAACGGCAGCAGCAGCAGCAGCAGATGAGAGAGTAAGAAGGGACGATGAATTGTTGATGATGGTAAATAGTGGTAGTAGTCCTCTCTCTTTTTATCTTTCCTTATTCACTCACATTCAAGTTTCATTTTTCATTTCCCTTCGTTTGCTTTTTTTGCTGGCTGTTACCAGTTTGGCTATACCCTTCTCCTTTTCCTAACTTTTCTATCCTGCCAGTATGATGCTTGTATGCCCATCTCATGAGCAACGCTTAAATATTTCCTTCACCGTCACCACTTTATCATGCTCTGTCCTGCTCTTTACCTACATATTTTACCACAATATTTCCTAAGCTGAAATCATTCTACATGTTCGTCCATGCTTGTAGGAAAGGAAGAAAAACTGACTGACGGCAAATAAAAATGAGGAAAGGAAAAATAAAAACTGCTTCTCTTCTCTCGGCTTGGAATATGGTATGTGGTAAGGTTTACTATGAAAATAGGTAAAGATAGGTACCTGACAACACTCATCCAAAGTGAATAACGCTCTTTTTCCTTTCTAATTTTCGCTTGGGCTGCGCAGAGGAAATGCCTTTGAAAAGATAGTATGATAGCACAGACGTACGTACCCCATATTGTTGGATTTGAAAGGAGGAATAATGCATATTGTTTATACTTTATACTACTTTACTGTACTTTATCTTTATTCAGGGGAAGGTTCAAGGAAGTACAAAGGCTAAGGGAAAAAGTAAATAAGTGTGTCGATTGTGCTACAATCTTTTTCTTCCTTCTCCTTATAGTGCTTATACTACTTGCAGCTAATAATTTTTAGCATTATCTTTTTACACAAGCAGGCTTGAATGCACGTTATAATATCCTTTTCGCTTGAAGTTGGACGCTACAATGTAAAATCGAGGAGAGACGAAACTTCACCACAATGCCCATTCCTTTCTGCTTGAAGAAAAGAAAATCCTCAGAGCGCAAACATGTTAGTTCCTAAGAGCCAATTACGTATTTCGTAAAGCGAAATGGTATGCGCAGATCAAAGTATGAATGTATACCAAACCTACTCCTAAGCGAGTGTTATCTTAACAAGTTTAAAAGCACTTTCCACTTCCGCCAGTTATCATGGCTTTTATTGAAATGTTTGATGAGGTGAAAGCTAATTTTATTCGGACTTACGTGAAGTCACTAAGCTCTAGGACATTTACAGTATATTAAGTTTAAACGATACTGAAACATGTGAAGTTGTCCTTGTTAAAGAAATTATTTTTCAAAATCGAATACTTGTATTTGTAAAAGGGTGTAACTAGCAAGGTTTCGGATGTTGCTTACACTGAACTTTAAAATTAATAGTTGTAAGTGATTTCTGGACAACAAACTTTAAATTGCATATCAATTACATACATACATTGTAAAAATGAATGTACTTCATGACTAGTTTTTTTTCAATTAGGAGAAACCACTGGAAGAGGTGAAGTTCGAGAGAGCGATCCAAATCATATTATAAGTGCAATTTAGTTTTTCAGTGGATTATTATTAAATGTCCACATGTTGCACCATTCCAAGTCGGACCTAAATTATTGTTATTGCAAATATATATACTCCCAAAGTAAGCATAGCAGAGAGATCCTTTCACTGTGTCATGGACAGTGGTGCAAATTTATAAACTTAATGTTGCAATAAGGCCCTCAAAATAAATGAAACCATTTATGTCTTTAATTTTATAAAAATATTCTACGTACTACATCTGCTAGGAGAACCTATATATTCCTGGTTGTAATTAATTTACCACCCCTTCTTAAACGTAGAATTCAACGTAAACAGGCGAAAGATTCTTAAACACGATTATTTAACTAAACTCATAAACACACATGAAATTTTATTTCACACTTTACATGGTTAAAAAACGACAGAAAGGAAGTATTTGTGCGTCATTGTCGTTCTAATATTATTTTAACACGCATATTATCATTACAAACTCATAGCATTAGATTAGGGCTACATGGAGATGTTTGTGATCCTGTCTTGTGCTTGAAAAAGCGACCAAGAAGGAGCCACAATCAAATAAGAAAGTTCAGCTTCATATGCTTCTACCGACGGGGACGAACACAACTTTGGCAGGACAAGCATTCAACAGTTGAAAAAAATAATCTTTATGTACAAAGTACCCAAATGCTTTCTTGGAATGGAAGCAGAAAAGCAAGTTTTCATGCAGGCTTGCTTGGAGAGGAGAATGGAATGAAAGGAAGAGCAAGAAAGTGTGCGTATGCAAACTGGTAAAATGCTACATGGGGTTAGTATTTTAATACTATACCAAGAAGCAGAGAAGCTTTTATCCATCCTCAATCTCCACACGAACTACTTACCAAACATTATTAGTATGTGTGGTACAACGAAAGTAAAAACGCGTATTATGGAGCAATGTGTTGTTATTTGAACGCTCATCCTGATCTTACACTTTGTAATCTTCTCAGGTTCTCTGCCTACTCAACTCAAGTAATCATGAATTTCTGCCGTTGCAGATGGCAAGAGAGAAGAGCGAGCAAGCGAGTGAGAGAGAGAGTGTTGGTTGGGATAATAATGGCACCACTGAAAGTAGGGGAAAAGCAAGGGTATTTTTTTGTTTCTCCATTTTTTCTATCTTACAACAACAACAGCCAGACGCAACTCTTTCCTATCCCCGCCACAGCAATGTAGGTATATATCCTTTCTTTCAATTGAACAACTTCCTCTACCTACAAACATCCAACAACGACATTCCCCATTTCTTGGGATCGTCTGAAATTGGAAGCAAGTTTTGTTGGCTATATTGATGGTGGTGGTGAAATAAAAGAACCTTCTTTTCCTCATCATCATATTTCAGAGAACATTGCATGATCTTACGCTACTGCTTGGTTTGGTTGATAAAAGGCATGAAAATACGTGAATACGAACGTGGATGAAATAAAGTAAAGGCAGATGTCATTTAGGCGGATATGAGGCCGTAAATATAAATGCATACTTGTTGCAGCTCTATAAGAATGTTGCTGAGGGGGGCGAGAGGGGTTAGTTTAGGCAGTTTGCCAGTGACTCGTCAACTTAAAAATGTCACTTTCCAAACTGTATTTACATCCACAAGTATGTGCAAAGGAGAGTGAATCTGAAATTTTTTCTCATGGAGTCATGGAATGAAAAAAGCAAGCTATAGTTTGTTAGCTTGATCATCCAATTGTAACATCTTTCTGCAAGTTTGAAAGACATATGCCCGGAGATGATTGTCTGTGTACTGTGTACAAACCATACTAGAGATAGATGGAGCGAGAATACGCACAAGTTTTCTCTACAAACTACGCCTGCTTTATTCGATTGATAACTTGCTGGTACAACATGAGTCCAACCAACCGAAGGAACAGCAATTAATTGTGGTTTAGAACCGAAAATATAACAAACACAATAACAAACCTACGTAACTCTTTTCGGTAGTACATAATATGTAATCCTTCGAATGCAATGCAAAAAATAATCATTGGAGGGAAGCGTTAAAATGGAATCATTGGAGATAACTTACATGTTACTCATTTTTGGCTATGTAGAGGATATTTAGATTTATTAATAAAAAAGTACAAGCTTTCATCTGCTCTCCACAGACATTTTCAAGTATATAACTTACACATTAATTATCCCAACCCGCGAGCTCTTGACCAAATTTTTAATGTGCATATTTATTATTAATCTATACTTATACAAAATATCTAATGGGCAGTACTAGCTTAGCTAGTACTTTGAAGCATTTGCGTACTTAACGAAAACAAAATAAAAGGGTTACTGAATATAAGCCACCCAGAGCATTTGCATGTCAGTGGTACGCTGCTGTCAGAAGTGGTAGAAAACAATAAACTTACTGAATACGTATTCAAGTCCAGTTCTCCACATGTTTTATTATCCTGCCATAACTTGAATATGCAAAGGTCGGCCCAGCCCGATCAATTTTGAGCATCTTTAATTATTCAGACGGTAGCTCGCTTTAATGCAATAATAGTTTGGTTGACTTACTTCTAGTTTGCTGCTTTATTGCTTTCCGTCCAAATGAATACACACCAATATTCTTTCTGGAAAGGCAAGCTCATTTGTCTCGGATTTCTTTTCAGTTCTAATGTATTCCACATGAGTATTTTCAATTGCACGATGTGTCACAGTAAATTGTTTTCATCATGCGTAAAGTCTTACTGGTAGGTTTAACTTTGCTCTGATTTCTTTTCAGTTCTGGCTATAATCAATATATTTGCTGGCACAAGTTTTCCTCCAGCGGCATTTGACAAAGTGTTGTGCGCATTAACTGAATGTGGTCATAATTGCAAATTAAAAAATGCTGAAACCATCATGCCACTTCTAGTTTGCTGCTTTATTGCTTTCCGTCCAAATGAATACACACCAATATTCTTTCTGGAAAGGCAAGCTCATTTGTCTCGGATTTCTTTTCAGTTCTGGCTATAATCAATATATTTGCTGGCACAAGTTTTCCTCCAGCGGCATTTGNCATCATGCCACTTTTTGAATTTCTTTATATTGGACAAGCTCTTACAAATAATAGACGAGGTCTCAGGTTGCCCCTCCTTTTAGGACGTCTTCATCTAGGATTGATCTTCGCAGGAGTGAGTGGATCCTCTGGAAGAAAATGCTCCTTAGAAAATTGCACTCTTCGGTGCTTCCTCTTTATTGCAATAGCGCTCATAACTAAGTGTGGCTCATCTACATATCCAAACCGAACCCTCAGCGGTCGACATAATAATATATCTGACGATGTGGCCAAGCATTTAGACGGTGACCTTCAGGACTTTCCTCTTGATCTGCTGTGAGAGATAACCACTGTCTGACATATTAATTCCAATTGATGCTTCTAATTTAATATGATGTCCTCCCTTTTACACGTTAATTTTAATTATTCAAAATGTTTTCAGATTATCTCCAAACATCCAAGCTAAATCGATCGATGGAGTCAACGGTCCAGTGAACGAAAATGTGGATTTGGATAAACCACATGTGAAGACGTTAGGTTACTTTCTGAAAGGTCTTGTACTTCCCATGCTTATTTCTGTCACGCTCTCATTTGGTTTCGTTATATTCAAAAATCGGGCAAAACGAGCTAGACTGCAGGCCTTTCAAAACGCTCTGGATGAAGCCCGAATGAATCCTCATACTTTGCCTCATCAACTACAGAGACGACCCAGCATGGGTGGTCTTGTCAGCAACGCTTTACTTTCCGTTCTTGACTCACGAGGAGAATGGAGCCTGATAACACCTGGAAGTGGAGGACTCATCGAAGGCGACGACTATATTGGCGAAGGTGGAGAAACTGCTAGGCACAAACCTTATATTCAAGATAAACCACCGGACTACGCTAGCGTTTTTGACCCTCCAACCTACGAACAAGCAACTGCTAAAATCATCAAAGCTTGTGAGAATCATGGAAAGACCTCTACTTTTGGAGTTTCGGTATTATCATCTCCCTTCCCGGACGAAGATAATATATTACTCTTATCATCTCTGACTTGCTCTGTAGGATCCGAACAGATGGAAGGTGAACAAGACAACCAAGACACGGGTGACAACGAAGAAAGTGAAATGCTGGTAACTGAGGAGCCCTCGGCAAATACAGGAGACAAGGAATAATAACACATACCTATTTGTATACGCTAAAATTAATTGTTGCATAGAGTTGAGCTTATAGAAAGAGCTTTTGCCCATTTATTTATGAGTAGATAGATTTGGTCCCTGAGTAAAAAGCAGTTCTCCTTATTAATTCATCATCATCCAGTCTCATATTCATTATCAAATCGCTACATAATATTCAATCAATTTTTAATAGGCATGCATTAATGTTGTATGTAATATCATCTCACAATCAAAAGAAACACTGGTTGTACAACTGTTAAAGCAAGTAAATTAAGTAAACTTGTATTTTTGAAAGAAAAACAGCTAATAAATTAATTATTGATTCACAGAAAAATGACTTCACCCAATTGATAAGGTAATATTGAGACATGCACAGTGCACAGGGTAATAAAAATCTCGATTCACTGCATAATATACAGTGGAACATGTTGACTTAAGTAATTGTTAGCTTTACCTGTAACTAATTACGTGTTATATATAAGGAAAAGTACTCGTTGATGGCGAACTATTCTGCATGTACTGAAGTGACAACAATGTATTCCACATGAGTATTTTCAATTGCACGATGTGTCACAGTAAATTGTTTTCATCATGCGTAAAGTCTTACTGGTAGGTTTAACTTTGCTCTCATTTTACTACTTAATACCGGAAGTTAAAACCAATGAATTTGGCTCATATAGGTTGCTTGGTACTGCTTAGTTAATAAAATGTATGAAAAATTACGTGAAAACGAAGGTGGATGAAGTAAACTGAACGTAGATTGATTTTTAATGTAGACGGATATGAGACAGTAAATATAAATGCATACATACTTGTTGGAGTAAATATGCTGCTGAGGGGTGGAGAGGGGGTATTTTCGGCAATTTGCCTGGGACACGTGAACTTAAATGTCACTTTGCAAACTCACAAGTATCATCGAGTAGCTTTGAGTACAAAGGAGATGAAATATTTTTCAGTTTAGTTTATCATCCACTTGATCACCCTTTTGTAACATCTTTCTGAATGCTTGGAAGATACAAACCCAGAAATTATTGTCTCGCTGTACACAACTGCGCCAAAAGCTAGATGAAACCATGCTCAACAAATAAAGGTTCCTCCACACAAACACTTAATGTTAGATAGGCTTACTTAGTCCCACGTAAAACATGTTACTTTAAGAACATGAATTGAAAAAATTAACCAGCAAGCCGAAATGCAATCCAAAAATGATTTTCGATCAAGTGCCTATTTTTATCAGCTTATGTATATTGATTTATTTATTCTAGTAACTGATATTTTCAACATAAAAGTTAGAAATAAATCGAAATTATTAACCAAAAATGATGATAAAGTTATGAATTAGAACATTTTACTTGGATAAGCCACGAATTTCATAAAATACTTGATGGAATAATTCAAATTCAAGCTACATCCTTAATTGCTTCCTCGACTTCCTCTTTAGGAAACATGTGGAAATAATTTTGTGGAGTGACGACTGACACTTCCACATTTGTAGAATTGAGTTTTTCTTCCATCACTTGTTTTAGGATTGTGAGTGAAGTTTTGACAGCTTCCTTCAATGACATGGACTGCAAAATGATTAAAGCCCACCAAATAGTAAAAATCAGAGTTGGAACTGGCGGCAAGTATATCCTTTTCGTAAGCTTCCGCAAATAAAAAATTTAAGTTACCTTATTATACATTTCAACCAATGTTTGTTGGGCACCCTCGCTCCCAGAGCCAATGGCTTTAGCATCATACTGAACGTACGTCCCTGATGGATCCATGTGATAAAGTTGAGGTCCTTTTTCATCAACGCCAGCAAAAAGAAGTGCTACTCCGAAAGGGCGGCTCTGGAAATTAATTATTTTAAAAGATTATTAAAATTAAAATGCAACTTGGATAACGGGGGACATTTCCAACAATCTATAAGTACACTGTACACAGATTCAAGATTTGTCTTACTGGAGTTAATATTTTAAATTGAAATTACCAATCAGCATTCTCATTCAGTTTCATCCAACTAAACTCATCCAATGTCCAGTGTAAAGTTGTTATACATATATTGATTATTGATTGATTATTGATTAGGTTCTTGGTATTTTGTGTGGATTGGTTCTTACCTGAAAAAGACGACCCTCAGGTGAAAATGTATTGACACCTCGGTCATATTCAGACCTCGTGAGGAACATCTTGAGGTTTAAATGCTTAATACGCCACACTCACTAAAAATTAAAAAAAAAATAAGCAAACAATATTGACTATAGTAAATGTGGCCTCAGTTGCTCAAGTGGATACCCTGCAGACTTTCAATTATATTACCAGCCAATTAATCTATTGCCATTGGACTAGTTAAACTTGTGCCTATTTTTATGCCATTCAGTGACAATTTCCAGTCCTGACTGACTATGATCATGAAAAACTATGATCTAAAGTTAAGTATTTTCACTGGATTGTGTGGAACGTTCGACGGTAATGGTATCAAAGAAGCTTTGTCCAGTCAGTCCGTCCACAACAGTCACTGAAACGCAGAGCATGGGAAAACTTACCTCTTTAAAAAAATATTTGTACGCTGTTATAAATTAATGACAGGCTGAATTCACTTTTCTACCAAATTGACTTTATTGAGAACACGACAAAATTTATGAAGGAAGTCGGAAGTCGACTCGAAGAAAGGAAAGGTTTGAAGTTTTCTCTGCCTGAGTGTTAACTTTCGTGCTGACGATGATGATGAAGATACAAACTGCAAGATTTGATTTGAACGAATGACTTTCCGGTTTTGTGTAGTCGCATTTTACCGCAACAATACCACGGGGCACCACAATATTATATAACAAAATGTAGCAAGAGCTACACGGACATCGAGTATTTTGTTATACATGATAAATGAGTGAGCACATATCGTTGCATTTTGCATTTACTTTTGCAGGTTTTAGCAGAGTTGTATACATCTTCGAGCAGTTGTTGTTGAAAGTGTGATGTGATTCACATCATGTGAATCACACTTTGTAAAAAATGTTGCTGTTTCCAAACATTTTTCGGGCAAATCATGTTGTTTTTACGAAAAAGTGTATTGAGTGCTGCGGGCTAGTTTTTATGCACAATGTACAACTCTCGGTAAAAGTGCGCTTTCACTCCTCCACCCGAGAAAAATAAGTTTCCTGAAAATATTTTGTTGTTATAATTTATGTAGCTCTTTTGAAATAATACATAGTATACTCATGCTCTAATGCATAGTCTGATCTGAAAAGTGTCCTCTGGTTTTCTTTGGATGATGGAGGTTTCGGTAATTACGGTACCCGATAATTTGGCAGCTGCCAATTGGGAAAGCATTCTAGAGTCCCTGGAGCACCTGACAAAATTATGCCAGATCGATGCAGGCAGGTTAGTCAAAGTCAATTGACGATTTATGAGAGCATAAGGCTTGAAGTTTCTTATTGATTTGATTTGGTTTATGATCTCGTTCCAGGAATAATTTGCCATTAGCTAACTACAAGAATCTAGAAGTTCTCCTTGAACACCTTTCAGATTTAGGAAGCACGGCTGATAAACTTAGAAACAAGATCTTCACAGAAGCGTTCCGGTTTCTTAGAAATTCTGTTGTAGGATGCACGCGAAATCAGGATATGGTGAGAGACAGTTCCAAGATTTTCGCTGTAACAGCAACTTTTCTCCGGACGCAGGCCGAATTTCAGCAAAGAAATGGTGCGGATTTGGAGAGTGATAATTTGCACATAAGATGTGCACTCCAATTTTTGGGAAATTGCATGGTTGAAAATCCCAAGAATGCGACTGTGATATCTGATCAGTTTTCAGAATTACTGTATGTATGTAATAGTAATGTTGCAAATTATACAATATTTATAATTCCGTGACGTTTGTGTAAAAAAAATAATTGACATTTTGCAGGACTCCTTTGATTGAGATATTTAAAGACGACGAGAAAGTAGTTCAGTATATTGCAATGATGACCCACAATGGATTAAAGCAGGCTCCGCAGGAGTTTCGAGTGAATGACAAATT
>JAHZNF010000451.1:0-40324 GCA_027744215.1 Troglopedetes dispersus | reverse complement strand
CTAAAAATTTACATCTTATTAGTACATGGTACAAGGCACCCTAAATGCAGGTCGATTATTGTTATTATTATTATAACGATGATGATGGTGATGATGGTGAAAACTATGTACCTTTTCCTGCTGCTGCATCTGCTTCATGAGGATGGCCTTCTTTTTATCTTTGCACCTTTTATTTTGAAACCAGACACGAATGACCTAGGGGCAAAAAGATTATTAATGAATTAGATTCATAGCATGCATAATTCACAATGTCAATTAAGTGTACACATACACCTAATTTACATTATGGATTATGTATATGAACTCATTAAATTCATAATTATTATTCGTTATGCTAACACGAGGGCTGAGGCTGGTCATCTCCACCAACTGTTCCTTCATGAGAGCGTCCGGCCGAGGATTAGCATTGTAGCATGTTCTTTAAGAAATCAAAGATAAATACAATTCAAAATTACATTTCAATTATTCTAATATATGTATCTACAGTACACAGCAGGAGAAAATTCTAAAGTTCCTAAACATGTCACTTGCAAAACTCACTATATATCGTTACCTTGAACAATTACAATTTACCCGAGTTATTATTTTTTTAATCCTTTAAAAGTAGACGTAGTGTGATCTGGTTTTTGGAATAATATAATTTGTAGTTCGTGTAATTGATGTTATATATTGAATGTAAAAACTGTGCCTGATATTACAGTAATATTTACCTCAAAGTGTGGAGCTGTTTCTCGTTAAGGACCGTTCGCACTCTGGTTGGCTTCCCTTCGGATTTCCCATTCCCACGACCCTCCCGCAGCTTACCCGTGGTTGGCGGCCCTGACTCGGAAGAGTCTGTCATGAAACCAAAAGAAAAACAATAATCATATTATTTTATTTTACTGCACTCCCCAACATGCACTTCCCCACACATTCTAAGTTAAATCCTTGAGAGAAAATGTCAACATTTATTCTGCTTTTTCGTCCTCTTCACTGTCACTGTGTGCACAGTTCCTCTATTTGCCACAATAATACGGGTTGCGCAGGCTTCATTTAACAAAAAATTTTCAAAGTTTGGAAATGAAACGTAAACAAGAACATAGCATTTTTCTGGTGTAAGCTCTGTACTAAGCTCTGTACTGTTCGTATTTAAGCATTCATGGGTTACACCCAGTCATTGCGTCAGTGTAAGAGGAAAGCATGGTCAACTGGATGAAGCAAACGATAACAAAAAGTTTAACAAAGCCCTCGGAATAGGTTGAGAGGAATAAATTTAAGGGAGGAAAAAGTAGAAAGTTACAAGGGACTGTTGTGGAGTTGTCAGATTCACAATAATAATGCACAAAATCATATGCACGAACACAGAGCATCATGGTGCACAAGCATGAAATTTAATTTTCAAATTCCCTTTTATTACGAAAATTTCATCATGTGTTCGGTTTTTTCTTGGATCTTGCCAGCCCCAGTCCTGAACTTCATTGGAAACCTACCCAACTATACATTTCCTACCACTTACTACGACATAATAGAATTTTCCTTTTCACTTTTACGTCTCTCATAATATAAAAAAAATCAGTACATGTGATTCATCAGAGACGAAAATCAGGATGAAGTGAGAGTGTAAATGAAACATCGTAAAGTATCAGAGTACATATTTCTGGAAGGTTGACGACAACATGGAAAACCTAATTTGCAGAAGCTTTTAAGCATCAAAAGTCTACCAGCGAAATTAAAACATCTGATCTTATTAAAAATACAGGGAATTTGAGTGAAACATTTTATCAAACACGGATTCAACTGAATAGAAACTTTCCGAGTCTGTCTTTTTAAATCAAAGCGAAATTAAGTGAATTGACTAGCATAAACATAAGCGTGCATTAATGCGCACAAAGACAAAATATGTAACTTCCATCTTACTTGAAAGCTAAAATTGGAAGAGTTGATGGCAATAAAAACAGTAGACTGAGAAGAAATCTGAGATGAAGACCGGGAGTGAGAGGAAACGATGATATAAGAGAAATTGTAGAAGGATTGCAAATTGGTAAATGGGTCTACCATGCCGTGGGGACTGCTTGATAACATAACACATGGTATTCATTTCAGCATAGTGTGCAACATTTCGGTTACCTTTATTTAGCTCAGCATAGTATCTCAATAATTAAGGCAGAAAACCGAAGAGAAAGAATGGCCGCATTCAACGATTTTGTTGCAGAGAGAAAATACATCTTGCTCTTTCGAAGGCTTGACGAAAAATAGAGCGAGCTCACCCAGTTTGCGCTTCTGCTCGGCAGTTCCCGCTCCCTTCTTTCTGCCGTTCACTTTTCAACTCAAATCATCGACGTGACGTAAGAGTGTTATGAAAACATGGAAGATCAAGTTACATCGTTTTAGCTGTATATCTATTCTAAACATCGACAGACAATATTCAACATCGAATTCGACATACGTGGATCGAATGTTACCATTCTAAAACTATGTTTGCGTCAACATAATTTTTTCGCTTTGTTGTGCGAGATGTATATTGTTTCAGACGGGCATACTGGAGTGCATTTATCACCCTTTCATACTCACCAGAATGTGCATGGAAAACGGAAGAAAAAATGATGTAAAGTGAAATATAATAATTATTTACACTGACATTTTTCAGGAGATCAAAACAAACTGGCAAACGAGCGGAGTAAAAGCAATGGTAAATGAAGAATAGAGGATGACGCAACTTTTAAATGCTTGTATATGTGCCAACATTGCTCAATAAAAAAGAGCAACAATGAATAAATAGTGAAATCAGAAGGACCACGGGGTACACTTTATTCTAACATGTTGTTCCTTGTATTCGAAAAATAAACCTTTAGGTTATTTGATCNTCGAAAAATAAACCTTTAGGTTATTTGATCCTATTGTGTACACATACATGCCTTGTTCCTGGGCATATTATGTTTCCATCGTTTGATTTGTATATTACAAATTCTGTCATTTGTTGGCAGTTTCAAAGAAAATTGTGGGATAACAGCAAGTGTACTTTTGTGCCGAGTTTGTCCAAATGCAGATGCAGATGTACTCCTCATTCCATTGCTGCTAGCAATTTTTGTAACTGTATAACAATTTTTTTTGCAAATGGGATGGCTCAAGATTGAAATTTTATCCTAATTAGAAATCATATTTATTCAGGAACATGCACTGGCTTAGGTGAAATAAATCCAGTGGGATTAATAAATACATTTTTAATATAACTGTGCATTTTATTCTTCTGTGTGAAGACACATCGCATCATGATCGTGATTCGACCGCCGTCGTCTTTCTCCGTGGAGAATTCCAAACGTTGGTTGCTGCATACTGCACTCATAACTAACGCGAGCTTGGAAAAGCAAGCACATTAACTTTTCTCGTAAGCTATACCCGAAACATTTGAGATTCTTACTAGAATTACGCTAGTTAAATTTGGTATAAAATATTTTTTCCCGAAAGTTTAATACAAAAGATGATCGTTCTCTAGAAACAAGGCTGACTTGAACACAAGCCACACACAAACAACAATTCAACTGACACGCGTACCTTCCCCTCGTTTCTAATGTGTACATGTGTTGTTGATTCAATTCTGATAATGCCAAGTTAACTTGCGCAAAAGGAATATCATACCTAGTCGTCGACCGACATATTATACAACATCGCGTTGACTATAATATACCTCTACTACAGTGCGCGGAGAAGTTGTGCAAACTCGTCTTGAAACTGAAGTTATATCAGCAACTCGAAGGGCGAGAATGAAATCATCGTCATATCGGGAGGGAGCAATTAATGAAATGGAATATATTGATTGACAGGAACTTTACAGGACTGAAAAAAGTGTCAGTTAAGAATGGTATAAAAGAAAATAGAGTGGCAGCAGGCACGCATACATTCACATTCGCTGCTGATCTAGTAAAAAAATAGAGAAAAAATTGACAAACAAGTCGAAAAAAGTGTACTCCTTTCATTGTTTGCTGAACACACATGCATTCCACGCCAGTAAAAATTGACAGACCAGAGATATTGACTTTCTCTGATGAATGAAAAAATACTGTAGGTTAAAAGAAAACCCTTTTTGGTTCGCTTGCCACCTGAAAGCAAGATGAAGATAAGGATGGGGAGCGACTGATAAGTTTGCTTCTGAGTTGTTTACCTATACTAATATGAAATGGTGTTCTGCGCTAATGTCCTTGTAATGTTGCAAGCAATTCGATTAAAAAAGTAAACTCACAGTGAAGAAGTGAGAAATAACAGAAGAAGTAATACGTATATACAACTGACTCAACTGGAATATTCTGAATTATTGGCTATTCAAAATGTTATGCTATTATTATTATGAAAACTAATGCTGTGAAATGTCAATGCCAATCACGAAACGAGGGAAGCTATTTTCCCATCTCAAATTCGTGCATTTGATCGTCTGCCTGTTTTCATTACTGTCCATTCACTGGCTACTGGTTTTAGAATTTTAAATACCAACTTAATTCAAACATGCAAAGTGAGACGACGGCGGTAGAAACGTATCACAGTTCTGATTTGTGGTGACTGGATCACGAACATCATTTCCTCTCTCCAACAAGAGATAAAACTTAAAAACAACTGTGATAACCTTTGACCCATGGTAGAGACATGACATGCGAGTGTGACGATGATCAAATGTCTGCTGTCTGATCTTATCCCTCGATGGTGGCAGCATGAAGTAATCCAAACAATTCTAAATCCTCATTTAAACGACTTCCCCTATTTTGAAGCAGAACTCACGCACACGATAAACGTGCAATGCAATCTATATCGCATTTGCATGTGATAAAAACAGTTATCTACTATTTTTACTTTGAGCAAAAATATAATACGGTTTTAATCATAAAACTATTGCAAGCGCTTTGTGGAAAACTTCTCATTCATTAATGAATAAATATTCATAAATCTAAAGTCAAGCAATTCTTTACTTAAGCACTACAGCACATATGCTCCATTTAAATTTCCACAATGTACAAATATGACAAAGAAAAGCATGTCGGCAAAAGCAATTCAAAAAGCAACTGGGCCGTTTTTTTTATTTTTGCAGCAGCAAATAATGTCTGCTAACCCGGCCAGTGCTTTGAATAATGAAGGATCGAAGACAACTATTCAGAAAAAATAAGTTGACTGACACACCATCAAAAACAATACTCCACATGACAAAGTAAAAAAAACAATCGACCGTCAGTCAGCGAACCAGTCAAAAAACATGTCAACCCTTTTCTTCACTTTATCAACATCCCTTGACATTTTCTGACTCGTTCTGTGGACATTTTGCTTATTCTACGACTGGCATTTACTAGTAATCCGACGGATTGTATACACCAACCGAATTTCCTGCACACCAGAAAATTTTACGCTTTCATTATAGGAAACCAGGTATAAAGACTCATTCATAAGGAATCTTCTTTTACACATACCAAATCAAGCAGGGTATTATAAACTCATTCACCACTGGAACCGTCTCTCAAACAAAAGGAGTGCAGTCAAGGGGCAGCGAAACAACACATTTTCCAACTCTCTGCACAGTAGAAAATTAAGAAACTGTGCAGAGGGACACCGTGCGTTTGAGTTGAATTCATGGAGAGAAAAAAATATATGCTAGAATGAAGGACACTGAGACAAAGGGTTTTGAATGAAACCAAAGAGCATAATAATAAACTTGACTTGACTTCTTGTTCAGATGTCGATCAGAGTCCCCCAAAAAATCTACGGACTTGTTTACCCTGGAGAGAATGAGAAAATAATGGTGATAATAATGATGATGAGGATGGATGATGATGATATTATTTCAGAGAAGTGTCTCAATTGCAGGACGTGCGTACGTTTTGTAATAAAGGATATTATTGTGGCTTCAGCATTGATCCTGATGCTGCTGATGATCACGACATCATTTAGTTCTGCCTGTCCACATGGTGAAAAAAAAGCCGGTCGTGGTGAACCCAGTGACGGCTCAATAAAAAACTGAAATTTTTCTGTTCGTTCACAGGCCCTTTGGGTGCCCCTGCACGAGGCAATCGTGGAAGCAGACACTACCCACTCGAGAGTGTGCAGATGCGTATAAAATCAAAATATAAATACAAAAAGTTTTGAACGAGAGAAAATGTCGTGACTATATACCTACGTAAGTACATGAGAAATATTGAATATTAGTAGGACATGCCCTCTTCTTTCCCATCCGTCCACAACATGCAGACAGATAAACCCATATTGCCCCTTTTCCACTGTTACAAAGGAAAACTGATAAAAAGTTTATGTTTACTGTAGTGGGTTGGTGCAACAAGGGAATTTTTCCCCTTTACATTTTCATGATCGAGGAAACAATCATGAATTTTTAATTACGGTTTCCCTCAAAAACCAGGAGTTGGGAGGAAGTGTGCGCAGTGTGTTAAGCGTACTCAATTTTGGGATTCATTTTTTTAAGTCAGTGGGCATAATAATTCTCACATTCCACTTCCCACTTTTACTACTGAAGTAAATCAAACTACCGAAATATATTTCGCAAAAATTGAACCCGAAGTCAAATCGTACACATTTTCGTCCTCGATTTCTACTACATCATTTTTATGTGTCGTTTGCCAACTGTGATACAACAGTTTTTACTGCAATCCAGCCATTATTCATAAACAAAAAATATTTTATCAAAATTACCTTGTAAGTTTGTAAAACTGAAATTATGCAACATTGCGAAATCTAACGAGTAATTAAGTATGCACATCTGTATGTCCCAAAATGTTTGAACTGTGAAGCTAGACACATAAAAATCATAAAAAATAATAAGCTTCGTTGACGTCACCTCCATAATCTTGACTGGGTACGTTCAAGTAAGCTAAAACACTTCTTGGCATTGAGTTACGTTGCATAGGGCAAAGGCTAATGACAAGAAAGCGTGTCAGTGTTTCTCAAAATGTTATTTGTAAAGCATTATTTCAGTTTCAAGTTAAAATGTGCAACACAGAATTTCATGCAACTGGTATTAATAATGGTACATTTTAAGTAGTTTTGTGGCAACTGTTTATTTATCTATTTCAGCTCATCCTGTCTAGATTATGGCCAGGGATTGTGACCTGTATCTCAGCTGGCATCAGCAACTGTCTACTGTCTTAAATATCAGGCTACTTAATATCATTGCAGCTTGGCAGAAGTAGCCTCACCACTGTCCAAATGCATTTGCCTGACAATGCTGTTTATATATTGTTTCTTGGAAAGAGTTATTATTAAACACGTTCACATAATTGGGTCATTTAGGACATGAGCTCATGATGGTTATTATTTCGGTATTATTTTTGGACTTGCAACCTCACTTTCCACAAAAGGGTCAAAACAAGCGCTTTTTTAGGTTGCAGGTGCAATGAAGGGTGAAATTGAGGAAGATTAGCTGCACAGCTTGTTTTACCATGTGTCCGCACTTCTTTAAAAAGTGAAATGTGACAAAAAAAGCAAAGACGAGTCGTGCAAAGGTCAAAATATGAGGATACATTAGAGAATAATGCTTCCACATAAAAAACAAGCAACGTAATATATATTCTTTGTAACTGTGAAATTCAATATTCTGTATTTTTGCATGAAAGTGATTAATTGTCAATTCTTTACTTCCGTCCTCTGCAATTATCGCTGTTCTTATTTCTTACTATGTACATAGGTATTCAAATTTTCTTAATACAAATCATCAATCTCATCATATGAATGGTTTGTACAGTATTGTTCGCGCAAGTTTGATAGTTTTGCTTTACTTTCTCGAAGACCAACTGTGCAGAGAGTGCAGATACTTTACGACACTGGATAGGTGGAGTCGAGAGAGATATTAGGATTCAATATGGAGTTCATTGTAAACACTCAAGCTCTGTCTTCAACTTCAACTCGGAGGAGTTACATCGAGAAACTGAAAAAGTTCCTTTTTGCTCTCCCATATTATGCAATGTTTGATGCTTCAACATTCTGAAAAGATTTCAATGATAGACTTTTAATATTTTTGTGTGTGCAACGATGTTATTATTTCTTGTTGTTCATTGTGCTTTCTTTGCCAATACTGAAGGTGTGTGGGTGCCTTGCTTTCTTACAACCACACATAAATATTGTCGTATAAAATTTATAACTAAACATTGCCTTTTTAGTAAACATGTACCCAGTAATACTACTTACATTGTACATCACAGTTCGCATCCATCTATCTATCATATCCACTTAAAATGCTCCACTCGTGTTCCCTGTTCCTGATATTATATTTTACCAGGCGCATACGCTTGTCTCATGGTCATCATTTTCAAAGCGTCACAGAATGAAAAAATCTCCGACTCGGAGAATTTACTTATGTATGTGAACAATACTGGAAAAGAAGGGACCTTTTTTCTTCAGTTCCACTTGAGTCCTCGAAAAAAATCATATTTTTTATAAGATACTAGTTCTTTCCTTCGTGTATTTACACGGACACAAGGTTAATATGTTCTGCTGAGACATGGTGGCTCCACAACTCTATCTCTCCTACTTTCAACTAGGTACTTGCTTTTTCGGCTGATGATGTACTGAGAAAAGGAAAAAAATAAATATAATTCCTCAAACATGTATTATTTACTTTGCTTTCAAGTCCAAAGAATCGTGTAAGTGTACGTTTCCTCATGGGGGCTTATTTTTTATACTTTTCGGTGTTGTTGTTGTTGTGTGAGTTCATCTTTAGTAATAAGCCTCTTAAAGTCCATTTCTAAAAAACGGAGACGAGAGCACAAAAAAGTTCTTTCTGTTCCGACAAGGTTAGATGAAAGATGGGACACAAGTGGGCCTACCTTTGTATAATGTGCTTTTATGGGATGCTTGTCGTCCAGCAGATATTTTTCCCATATCCGAAAACATTTGTCAGTTTGCTTGATCCATGAAAACTTGAAGAATATTCTATGGATCGTAAATAGGTACAATGTATGTGGATGGACGAAAGTGGATGACTTCTTGTAAGATCTACGCACATGAATAATATTATTTAAGAGGGTTATGTAGGTGTCGGAAGCTTTTTGTGAGATTCTTTGCTCAAGTTCTTGTCAACAATTGAGAATGAAACAAGGAGCGACCACCACTCCGTCAGCACCAGTTATCCGAGACCTCACATATGGTAGTGAAGTTGAGTGAGCACACATATATTAAAGATAATATAAAATGTCTTTATTATGCTTTCCTTTATTTATTTAAATTTTCTGCTGTGGTCGGATTGAATGACCTAATCACTTGCCGAAAAAAGGTCTCCACGTGTGCATCATCTATTCACATGCATAATAGAGAGGATGGTATTGTGATGTTGATTTTTTTGGCGTCCTTTCAAGTCTTACTGTTAAAAATACAACAAACTAAAATTGAGCTTATTTGCTAAAGCCCTGACTTTTCTCGTGAAAATAATGGTAAAAATATTAATGGAGTGATTACAATAGACAAGCGCGTGCTCGTTCCAATCTGTGGTTTACCGATCGGAAATCATTTCTGCCTTTCTGGATTCCGTCATTTTTATGTAAATTTACTGGAAAGGGAAAAAAATTCTTTCCGCTGAACATATGTTCCATTTGGACATTCATTTTGAAGTCGACGGGTTTTTTGCTTCATTTTTTGTCCTGGTTTTAAAAGAATTTAGTATGGATCCGCAGACGCGGAAATAATTGAAGCAAATATTTCCATGAATTTAAATATTTCTGTGTGATTTTCATTACTCGGAGAAATCCGATGGACGAGTCAGTGCACAAATGCGCATTTACGTAGTTCATGTTGTTGCATATTTTCTTTTGATCTTTCCACTTTGTGTACACTTAATTCCTCAGACTTTGAGCAGATGTTTGCATAGGAAAATTAGATTTCCGCTTTGCCAAGAATTACCGCATTAATTTAAATAAAAACGATCTTGCGTCATTCATATACTTCCACGCTCATCCAGTCATACCGATATGCCCCATATTGCAGCAGATCAATTTTAATTTAATGACACAAACCAAGAATAAATAGTTATATTCCAACACAACTCGGTCGGAGGTCTTTTTTTTCGAATTTTTAGTTTCGATACCATTCAAACGATCCTCGCAAGAGTTTCAAAGCGAATGCTTAATCGGAACAATACTATAAAGAATTTGTTCTATATTTTAAAGGAATATTCAAATGTTTAGTGAAACAAATACGTAGTGATGTTGGGTGCAGAGCGTGCAAGCAAAAGTTTTTCCGTGAGTACGACTACTTCGACTGCTATGGAACACGGAAACGCTGGGCTTTCACATATTGCAGATTCGAATGACAGACAGATTTCATTCCCTAGATGAATGTGCATTCATATCTCTCACTCATGAAGTTCTTAGTCTTTAGTCGAATCCATAACTTCATCTTTTCGTATACCAATCACGAATTGGTTGGGTGGATAGTAAAAAGAGTTTAGAATACCATAAAGATTCAGATTCTGTTCATCCTCACAAAGAGCTTCATATATGTCCCGCAGTTTCGATTTTTTCATAATCTTGTGAAAATTCTTCTGTGAAAAAGTCAGCAAACTTCTCAGACTTCTTTCCTTATGACAAAAAATAAAATTTCAGAGTTGATAGTACACTCCTCCTATACTCCTTTCTTATAATGTACCAGGAGAACGTGATATAATCATATTGAACGGGACAAACCTGGCAAAAAAGGGAGTGAGATCGAGTAACAGAAAACGGCGTATATATAGACACATCTCATGTTTATGTGCGCTTATAAACGTAACACACAGACACATAATATTCATTCAAGCATGGGATTCCTTTTAGCCAATCCGAATGTAAATCTTGAGACCTCAAGTCAAATCGGCTTCGCCGGAGTTACTTCCACGACTTTGTCGAAACATTTCTTATATATCGTCGTGGTGCTGCTTCTTTCTACTATCCATCTACTCACTCTTCTCCTCGCTCATGCTGTTTTATCGGCCATGCCAGATTATTTTACTTGGCATCCACATGCTCTAACTACACATGTATATAGATGCTCCAACCTTCCCTCGCATGAATATGACGCTGACGAAGTAAAAAAAAACTAGAAAAAAGAACAGCGAGCTCAAGTTCCTCCTTTTCTGACTGGCTTGTGTGAGCTCATAATTTCATGTATGCATGTAACCGTGTAATATTCGCTTTTGCTCATACATAATATTAGAGACCACGTAACTGTATTATTCCGCATTATTCCAATATCGTAAGAATGAATGTACATATTGGAGCACGAGAAACAAGAAGCAAAGAGAAAGACAATCACAGAGACAGAGAAGTAAACCAAAAGTCTTCAGAAAAGGGAATAACAAAATTTTGAAAGAATATACAACTGGGCGCTCTCTTATATCTGAGTTGTGCAAATATGCTTTATGAGAATCTAGGAGATGCTTATTATTCATTCCTTCATGCATGGCATATAAGGCCCACGTTGTAAAATGTTAATGCCTACACATCCTCCACCACAACCACATATACCACTACGAACTCATTACTTTTCGCTATACTTTATATTTTTACGTGGATCTTCTTTGCTCACTTGCATGTATGATGTGTTCGAACGCTTCTCTCTTGACAGAACATCACGTAGCATTTACTTCGATTTCTCTTTATCTGTCGTCTCTCCGTGTTTGTGGGTGATGAAAAGCGGAGAGAAACCATACGAAGCACAAAAATAATACAAAGATGCACAAAAAATCTATAAAATATATAAATGATGTACATATGCAGCTCACATATTACATTTTTCTTGGTGGGAGTAAAATAGTACATTTTCATTCCAAACATCCATTCTCGTAAAACTTACAAATTTGAAAGGAAGAGACGTAGTAGCACCGTGATAGACTTAAAAACGGAAAGGGTGGTAAGATCCCATATTTTGCACATACGTATACATAACGAAATAATGTTTCTAGCCTGAGTTCATAAGGTAGGAAACAAGGAACAGACGGAGAAAATATTATGGGAAAATCTATGAAAAAACAGAAATGCACCTAGATATCAACATAACGTGCATGCATGCAGCACGTACGTGGTTAAAGCTACAGCTGCTCTGCTGTGCTGATGTAATAGTCGATGGGAAACTCGGAGGCAGTCTGAGAAGTCAAGCAAATATAGCTTCTGGTGGAAATGGAGGAATCACGAGCAGGAACTAGCAGGCTGGCTTAACTTTCACAGATATTACTATCCGCCTCCGTCATGCCATCATCGTCATCATCAGGAGCATCATGGAAAGTTGCATTTTGTCCCTGTGAGAGCATGGATGTATATTTTTCATATGAAATGTTGTTCGAGCTAACTTCGTCATCCTCATCACTATCATCATCTTTCCCGACGTGTAGGCAAAAAAATAAGAGAAAAAAGGGAGAGAACCGAAGAGGGAATTTTACACATTATGAAAGAGAGAGAGAGAGACAGAAGAAATGGATAAAAACTGGAGACGCAAACGAGAGGGAAAATACTAAATTGGAAGTGGAAACAGGAACGTTCTATAAAACCAGAAAGAAATAGTGTAGACTTTTGTGTGTACACACATTTTCAGATTCTGTAATATTGTATACATTTATAGTATTAGTGTGTAGGTACATATGATGTAGTAGTGGTCTAGACTATAGTGATGAAGAAAGAGAGAGTGAAAGAGACCATTATTCTAGATACACTTCCCTTACAAATAAAATGTCTGCATCCAACATGCTTTTGTTACAAAAGATTGTGTTTTCTCTCTCTCTATTTTCTCCCTTCACTTCTGGTCTCTTTTTTCGCTTCTTCTTCTGAGGGTGAGGGAGTAAAATGCATAAGGATTTTTTATAGTCCATGAGTCCATTCCACCACTACACATAGTTGAAATGTTGCATTATACGAATGTGTGCGGGGAAGGTGGTTAGCTTAACTTTGTTGTAGCTTTTTGTGTACATTTCTTCTATGCTATATTTTACAAAAGAGACTTTCGTCTTGGCATGAGTTCCAATTGATTTTTCCATTTGTTGTGTGTAGTTCTTGACTATGACTGCTACTTTCCTATACCCACAGTGCACCGCATGTGTACATTGCATAACTTTACACACATGCTTTCGCTGAAGTCACCTCCTCAGCACCACAACACACCACAATATGTACAGTTGTAGGTTTGGAGACCGTGTTCAGCAATTTTTATGTCGTATTTTATACTACTGCTGTGCCTCATGCAAAGCAACGATTTAGATAATATAAAAATGAGAGAAAATGGAAAAAGACTGAATTATTTTACTCTGGTTATTTTTTCATCAGTTAAAAAGATAATAATATGAAAAATAGCTGAAAGAATTTCACACACACGAGCTCACAATATGACCCCAGAGTTTCAGTGAAGTATGTACCCTTTACGTTCAACTGATGGTTGTGTGTTCTCGCTCGAGTTGGATTAATTTTAGAATAATTACATAATTTCGACTAGCTGTTTAACTGTGGTCGACAAGCAAGTCTAACTAATCTGTTTCGCATGTTTCATTCAAGTAAGCAGATAGGTACGTACATTGTATTATGTTCTACCATAACCAAAGGCAAATACAAAACGTGAAGTATACGATCAACCGTGAAAGGAATTTTTACAAACAAAGCTAATTCATTTTTAATAATAATTAAGTTTAAGAGGAGGCTGGGCGAGCTACGTATAGCGAAAACTATTACGTCGTAGAATGTACGTCTCAGCAACGAAAGATAATACTTAAAACTTTTAACATACACACTCATCTGTAACATGAAATGTAATACAAATGATGCTTAAAATCCTCCTTGAAATAAAAGTAAATTATGACTAATTTTTTCGTATAAAGAAATCCGTCACATTGCCATGTATTCTCAGTATAATTCCCATGCATTGCGGTTATTTTATAAAATTTAATATTTTGAAAAAAATCAGTAAATAAATAGAACGAGGGAGCAGCATGTGTACATGTACGGAAGTTAACACATTGAGCGCAATGTTGTAACACAATAAAAGCAAAACAGGGGAGGAGATTGTCGTGAAAGCAAATAGTAAATTGTAAAGAATATAATCATTGAGAAAACAGGAAGGAAGGGGAAAGTCAAGCTCAAACTGAAGAAGACCATCTTCCTTTTTTGTCACTTACGTAAAAGCACAGAAAATGTTATAATCGAAACACCATGTACCCATAATAGATAAAATACAGGCAGTGGATCGAAAAATATTCAACTCGCTCATTTTAAATCCAGGACAAGACTTTCATTGTTTGTTTACTGCTCATTCATTTATTGAGTCGATTGAAATTGAAAGCTCGTATTCACGACTTTTTATTTCCTGTGGTATGCATTGTATTTACACAGAGCAAATCTTCAACAAATCAATACCACAATGTGCACTCATCCATTTAAATATTATTATATTTACCGCCTCAGTCCTCGTGTTATATATTCCAGCTAAAAACATAATACTAAATTCGGACTAGCGGGCGTTCTCCTTTACTGACTTGTTCATGTTCCTAAAAAATTGTGAAACTGAATGGAGCGAGTACCTGACCCAAATGATGATATAATATCAGTAATGCACAAAAACTTAGCCACATCATAGCTACCACAAAAAAACGAAAGCAGGAAGACGGTAACAAAAGAAAAAAAGTTAATCAGAAAAGGAGAGAGAAAAAAGTAGAAAAGGGAATAAGTAATCATAGGAAGAATTCGAACAGAAATAAAAATGTAGCACGGCATAGACACGGCACGCTTACTTTTTCAATACTACCGCACACCACGACATTACGTATTCAACACGCTAGTGCTCTAAAAAAGACAGTACTGAGAATAATAATACTAATAAAATAATGGCTGTGTTGTGTGAGCGATTGTGATCGTTGTCTTCATAAAAAATATGTGTACATTGCATACATGTTCTCCTACGCTGCCGCGTGGCATAATGAATTAGGTATACGTATCTCCAAAAAATGTACGCTTACAATAATCAAATCCAACACAAGAGAACAATAGCTAGCCCGATGTGCTATGTTCTATGATACTCAAGTACGGAAGCAGAGTAAAATAAGAAACAAAAAAGGTGTAGGAAGAAGGCCTACATAGACGAAACAATTTAAGCGAGGAACAAAAGCACACGAAATAAAGAGAAATGTAGTATTTCACAACAAGAAAAAAATATATGAGGCAAGTAAAACACGACATTTCTGAACCACAGAATGAACGTGCGTATGGGAGTGTGATAGGAATGCTAGGGATGTTTGAAATGTTCTGCTTCTTACCGGAGTTGGAAGCTTCGTGATGAATAGGTGTGACGGCAGGCGGAGTATTCAGGGACGAGCCGTTCTCTCCATTGACAGCCTTCTCAAGAACTTCGTGATCGTCTTTACAAAACAGCCCACTGAAAAAAAATGACACCATGAAAACCAGGCGATCAACCACCTCCCTCAGTTGCACTGTATTTAAAAAATGACTTACTCTTCCCGCATGGCGAATTCGTCACCAGGCACCTGAAATTATGAATTATTTCAATAATTTTTTCTATGCAAACACAATATAAAATTAAAGGTAAATAAACTCACTCACCAACTGCCTCTCACACGCAACACACCGGAAGCAATCCATGTGGTAAATTTTGCTACGTGCTCGCATCACGAAATCATTTTTACTGAAGCTGAGTCCACACTTTTCACATTTTGTACCAAATAACCTGCAAATATTTGAAACACATTTAGACACAGTTCACACAATCACATAAATACATTTGTTATTAGTTTCTTTTGCATACATTCACACTCGAAATGGTAAAAAGTTAAGTGACTATAGAAGTGTAATATGAACAGTGTAACAATTTGTATGACATAAAGTAAAAATGAGATTTAAACGTTAGAAAGATAATGATTATTGTTCGTGTGTATGTCGCTTACGTTTTTTATGCTGATTCATATATACTACTTTATTTGAGTTTATAAAGCTACTTACCTGGTCGTGTATTTGGGATCCACAACCGACACACAGACTCAATAGCCGCCGCTTTTCTGTAAAACAACAAATCACTTCTAATACTTACTCATTATGATTAAATATTTTGCTCGTTGATTCCAACAATTTATACTTAAAAACCTTTGCAAACACCATATTACCCTGAGTACAAAAATTATTTAGAAATCTTTTCATCCTTCCGATCATTTTCCTCGTGCTCTACAATGAATTGCCAAACCTACTCATCATTCAATTCTTTCTCATTCAAAGTCTACTACGCTAATACACAACCGCCATCATTCTCAAAATACAACATCAAAGGAGCTCACTACAAAGATATGAATGCTCTCTCCTATTTTTTAGTATGAACTCTCAGAGAATGTTAATCCTTTTGTTGCAACAAATGCCCAAAAAACGATTTTTAAAAAATCAGTACAAGGTTCAATCATTCAATCTAGGAACGGGTCAGGGTAATTCATAAATTAAACTGAGACGAATGTCCTAATTAATAGGCGAACATAATTACAAAGTGATTGATGAGCAAGGATTTGAGTGAGTCAGTCCTTTTTCCGTTTGGATATCATATCATATCCTTTTCATTATCACAATCACTAACCAACCTCTCTCTCTCTCTCTCGCTCGCCTTTGTACTTTTTCTCATCATCACAACACAACTCTCGTATGCATTATCATCATCAAACGTAATTCGTTTCCAATCCCTTAAGCACATTACTCACGGATCAATACCTCTTTTCGAATATTACTCTTCCAGGGCTTTTGCTCCCATCCGATTCCATGCCTGTTAGCGTCTTGCTCCAAATGTGAAATCAATTTTTATTACTGCAATGTGGCAGTGCACACACTTGCCATGGAGGAGTCAACAAAGCATCATCCTTTTCAATGATGATGATGATGATTACGATCCGATAAAAAAACGAAAGGTAGAACAAACGAGCTAATCTGCGCCTAATGTAAGGTAATGACCCATACATTTTTTGCACCAGTCATCCATTCATACTTTTTCAATTGGATAAGTTCTGGAGTGGATTTCTGAGTACAGCTTTGAGCACTGCTGCTGCTGCAATCAGAATAATTTCACTTTCAATCAGCAACTAAACAATAGTGCCTCAAACTTGGACCGTCAATCGGTCAAGTTTGATACCGGCTTCATCTTGATTTCGATTCGATTAATTCGTTAGTCCTTCTGTCGCATTTAAATATACAGTTCATATATTCAGTTTGGGCATGCTTGTTTTAATATGGTACATCATGCCATATGTCATCCTTTTACTTTAAACTGAAAAAAATACATGTTATCCTCTCGGCATCCGCAGTCGGATGATCCTACTTGATAATGTCAACACCATTGGTATCGTCATACTACTATCTTCATTACGCAAGCAAGACAAAAAATAAGAGGAAGCTGTTATCAATCAGGTTGAGTGTATACAACGTGTCTGATGCGTTTGAACTTAGTTCTATTCCTGATGACAACTTTTTCAATTTGTAAACTGCTGGAAAATGCTAGAGAGACCGACACAGACTTTACACGGCTACAAATTAAATTTGGTTATCATGTATTTACAGTACTATCTAGAGTATAAGCGGTGCGACTGTCGCCGGTATAACCCTTTTTTTATAAAATTGGCAATTTCGTAAATAGATCCATTTATTTCGCTAAATTAGTCAATTAACTCTCAAAACTTTACTCAGAAAAACGGTAAAAAATGGAAAATATTGTTCAGTAACACTAATCGACCTTTTGATAATAAAAATCGCGTAAAAATGTCAGTTCTTTCATATTTTTACTCCTTAAAATGATTTGTGGAAGGTCAATAAGTTCTTTCAGACAGTACGACATTTTTTGGTATTACCATACATGGTTCGTGTACCTTCATGCTGTGTTAACTTCCGCCCCAGTGACCCGGTGGAAAATTATTAAATAGCAAAAAAAAGAAAAAAAAATTTCTACTACTGCCACTATCACCCAAAAAAATATTGCTCATATTATCTTTATATTGTGCTTATTCTTATAAATATATAGTAATTGCAAGTCTTTATTTAGGCAATTTGAGAATCGCCACCGTCATCCCCATCCTAGCAGTGGAATATCTCCACTCTTCTTTTACACTATTTACAAAAATATAATGGTGGTAATAATTGGAACCACGCACTCGTGTCGAATTGCTGCATTCATAACCGGAGTATTACAAATTATTCTTGTGGAAGTAAGTCTCCTTTTGTGTTTGCTCATTTTATTGGCGTAAGTTCGAGAGAGAGAGAGAGAGAGAGAGAGAAACGACAGCATGCAATAATTCTTTACCTACCTTTTGGATGAACACCCTTCTGATGTTGTGTACGAAGTTATAATATACAACTACCTCAGCTTATGTGTGCACCAATTGTACCTACAAAATCCACCTTCAACATGTGCTTATAAAAATTTCATAATATATTCAAGTCGACAGGCGAAGTTAGCTCACAGGAAATATAAAACACTTTTTTCTTACGAAAACCTGCTTACCTAAATAACACGTTAATTTGGTAAAGGAATCCGATATGAATATATAATTAAAAGGATGTGCTCCCCATAAGTTCTGTTGATAAGAAGGATTCTTGCTTTTTAAGTATTCAAACTAAAGGTTAAGTATATGGTTGGATAAATAATTACTGCAATGCTCCGGCTTGGTTACTTTTTACTTTTATTTCAATTAATTAATTAGCCACTTAAAAAGCATTCTTTTTATTTGCTTAATTGTTATCAAGATAAAAAATCAGTGCACCAGTCTTGCAAAGGATGGGACAAAAAGTCTTTTTAGGTTTGTGTTAAAGATAGTGTGAAAAATTCGGGTTAGCCCAGTCATGCCACATCAATCATTGTTGAGGAGCATCATGAGATTTCGACAATCATGCATGGTAAGCGACACAGTAAAGTGGAGTAGGGTGTGTGCACCGTAGAAATTGAAACAGATACACACAGCCCGTGTCGACGATGATGATGACGATAAACTGAACAATGATTTATGTACAATATGGGCCACTGCGCTACTAACAACTCCTACTTGAGAAAGTGAACGCTAATCACGAAATGACAAAAGAGGACAACTGCAATAACGTTCGTCATTCTCATTATTGAGTATATCGATAATCTACAAAAATAATAATAAAAACCATCCAAGAGTAGGCAAAAAAAGAACAAAATCAATGTGACTGAGAATCTAAACAAGTCATGTGCCGTGCACAATCCTCGTGAAATAATACGAATATTTGTGGAGTGGATGCCTCCATATAACATCTTTATTGGTTATGCTAGTATATAGTAGAAGGGATAAACTGAATGGATGAACGAGTTGACAAAAATATTAGAGATGAATTTTTTGTCTCAAATTCCCTTTTTTTTCTCTGACCCTGTCTCCTACCCATTTTCTATTGTTTCGATGTGTACACGGGTGAAATAGAAATAAAAGGGTTGCTCTGCACTTGCTTCACTGTTGTTGCGCATGATGTGATGATGGGGCTTAACGTGCTGATTTCGTAAAAACGGGAGAAGAGGAAGAAGCATTAGTTTTTTTTGTAGAAGACTTCCCTTGCTCCCTTCTCATCATATCAGCTGGAAGCACCACTGGGCTATACATGCATCAATATTGATATGACGAAGATGATATAACGTAAGCCTCACTTATAGAGATTAATACAGATGTTTTTCTTTCACATGCATGCATGAATGAATAATAATGCACATAATTCCCTGAAAAATGCAGAGAGAAGAAGACGATACTTTTGGCTTCAATCTTTCTCTGAAGAGAAAGTCTTTATAAAAATTATCCGAAATAACATGCTCTGCACACTGCTACGATTTTCTTGTTCCTTGTCCTGAATTGTGCGGCGTGAGGTTAAAAACAACAATCCTTTTTTTTCCTTGTTCACATTGGTGTAAAAATTCACTCAAGTAGTAAGAGTGCTTTTTTCCCCTCAAACCCATATATATCTACAGTAACATGAGCTTTTTTTGTTCGTTCAATGCGGTCTCGGTGCATTGAAGTGCATTCGGAGTGAAACTGATGGAAGGAGGAGAAGGAGGAGGGAAAGAAGGGCGTCCTGCTAACAACGGCAGAGCTCCCGTTACGTAAAACATAGACACACGCCGCATACCGTAATAGCAAATGTGAAAATCATGTAAGAAAATGTTATTTTTTGTTCGTGCTATGTATAACTCTCGTGAGTTTTCTGTCACAATTTTTACTGTTCTAGAAACCAAATTATATAAATGGATTTCGATTGATTGATTACGTGTGCACCGGTGCTGTCTGAGAGAGGACAATTCTGATTAAATAGGTTGATAAGCGATGCTAATATGTCGTCATAAATATGTACTTGCAATATTTGCATGCTCTCAGCAATTCCATCATGTGCAAACAAAACGTCATAATATGCGGAATATAGCAATAACTCAGGATTTAATCCAAATCCACTGCAATTAATCTTCACTTCATGAAAGAATAGCAGTTCAGTTCTCGAAGGAGGAAATTAAATGAAGAAAATTGTAGCAGTTAGAATGAAACTGAATTACTTGTATTCTTCACGAATAATAAAAATACATATAATACGTGTTTGTTACATATTTTGAAAAAATACAAATTGTGCAGATGTTTCTAATAATGTTTTATTCTTTTCTATTTCGAAAAAAATACTTTTTTTTCGAAAACTACAGTGAAAATGCATTAATGTATGAACGTGCTAATTTCCTACGTGAGAAGTGTTTACAACTATCGTACAATATTTTTTGTTAAAAAAAGACACAATAGGGTCTGATCGTGAGAGTGATTCCATTATGTTGAGGAGGAGTACGTGTTAAAAAATTAAACCTGTCTCTGAGAGAGACCACCATCGCATCATCATCAAAACCAGCATCAAACCGTCCATCCCAACGATTTTCACTGTACCAGGTTCCGCTTTGCTTTTTTATACCTTGATTTCCTTTTAATCCAGCGATATAAAATGGGCTGTTATACGTAAAAGAAGAGAAAAAATACAGAAACAACAAAAGCTGGGACGATCATTGAATAGGAATTACTATTTATATGTTGACTTGGCTTGAGTTGATTTTTTTTGCTACTATTTTTGTCCAATTCTCTTTCAAAGTTGAGCTTGCTTCACGCATCACGAGTCCCAGCTGTAGGAGCACGTATAATGTTTTGTGCAGGTTTTGGAATGAGGGGCTTGTGTGTGTTATTAACCAGAATATAATGCTCCTATTACGTACTTAACTCCGTCAGAAAGGAACAGATAGCTGCTCTATTGTTAGACTTGTTGTCACTTATTTTCAGGTAGGTTATCGATATTTGATCCCATTCAAACCATTTAAGCAGAAATAAGCAGCCCATGCCCAAACACCGATTGAAGTTCAATGAATAGGGAATTAATGTGTTTTTCCTTTTTTATTTCCAGAAAAGAGCTCCTCTTATTTTGTATTGTGCCGCAGTGATCATTGTATTCTCTTGATGATATCAGTTTACATTACTTGATCATTCAAGTTTGTCTACTCTCAACTGACAAATTATTCTATGAGAATGGAAACTTTTACGACATTGTTTTCTTGCGTTTCAATGGGAAGTCTCAGGAGAATTTACAAACCAAAGCAAGTAAAAATAGAAATGGCAATATTTTTTTATGAAATGTGGTACATTCTTGTTTTGTTGTACATACATACATATATATGCGGAATTGCTTGTTTCAAAAATGAATTAATAAACTTTACTACTGCATAAAATTTCTGCCGGTGTTATCTAACGTATTCCAATGTCTTAACTTAGCATGACTTTGTAACGTCAGTTAATTGGATAAGACCACTAATAATAATTATTATTATTAGTAATATAATCGTATAATACGAGTCACAAATATATTAGCAAACAATGTTAAAACACACAATAGAAAATTACATTCGTCCATCTTCTCCAAACTAACTTTATGCACAAAAACTACAGATTTATTTGATTCGTCTGTCTCCATCTTTTCTGTTTGGCGTATGTGTGTTGACTCTCTACAATTTTACACAAGTACATGTCTGTGCGTGGAGGATACACCTTCTGAGGTGTTGCTGCCGCACCTGGTCATAAGCAAGTTTTAATGACGAGTCTTGCGTGAAAAAGGAATCCCTCCGCCCGGCGCCTGGTAAAGTTGTCACGTTGACCTCGTCCTCTATTAAATACAGGCTTATAGTGAACTGCAGACGGAATAGGAAGTAATAAGCACTTTCATCTTCATGAATTTACTACCGAGAGGAGACTACTCTTCGAAAAGATGATACACCTTGCATTGCATTGCACATAATTAAGTGGACATGGATCTTAAAGTGAGTATGGTTCGGTTATGTGAAAAATATATGTACGGTCAATTCGTCATCACCACATTTGTCTTTGAGTGAGTGTCGGGGATCGTCCGTAATTTTGTTGTTCTCCTTGCAATCCTTCCTACGAATCTTCACTTCATTATCATTCTTTATTCACAACCCTTGTCATGTCGTAAATTGTCTTTATTCAATGAGCAAAAATTTACAACGTCTACGATTCGAATGTAATGAAAATAGGTAATGTATTTTAAATAATACATAGTCCATTTTCGGCGCGGTTTTTATTTACTTCACATGTTCATTTTTGAAAAGAACATGTTGAGGGGACAACGTCGTCGTTGGACTTCAGTAGTCTGCATGCAATGCTTTCATTAATTTTATTTCTTTGCTTTCAACATTTTATTATCCGTCTCATTAATTTCGATCAGGCCTGATCAAGAAAGGTATATACATACATAACATATGCATAATGTAGACTATGCTACGTCTTCAGCACAAAATCAAACCGAGAACCGTAACAGATTTTATGACTGACGAGGTATGTAATAAACTTTTGTCGTGAAGATTTCGTAAAAAGTATTTTAGGCATTTTGGTTTATATGTGTAGTAGATTGACAGCAGCGTTTTATAAAAATACAATAAAAATCCACAACCACACACGAAGATGAATATGTTGCGACAAAAATATCAATAAAAAAGAAGAAAGTAGTCCTCAACTTTTTTCTCCCTTTTTCTTTTGCTGAGTGTCATGAAAAATTAAAAATTCAAAAGAAAAAGAGTTGCAAACCGTGTTCAAATTAGTGAGTAATAAGAGATGACTAATTAATGAGGTTTTTTGTTGGCAGCGAAGGAGGTGCTGTTCTACTCCGCTTTTTAATTCATTCATGAACTACCGTGACATGCCATCAATTCTCTTGAGCTCTTGAGCGCAACATAAAAAGACTAATAAATATAATCTAGACTCTTATAAAATTATTGTAGTGTTCACTGCAAACCATCATGTTCTCTCCACTATTATATTTGTCTAGGTAGACACTGCGTTTTACGGATGTGTATTTTCTACCTAAAAAATAAATGCGTGAAACAGCCGAGCATATTTTTTTTGACTCTCTCGAATAACTCTCAACACAAATGTGCAGTTTTATTATTTTTTGTTGTAAAACCACACTAGTGGGATTTACCCTTTTATTCGCTTTAATACCTTCTCAAATTAGGTGGGGGGATATTGATATAAAATGTGCGGATTTTTAACTTTCTAAGGTAAAAATCTGTATCTGGCCGATTTCACGGGGGGGATATATCCCCCTCATCCCCCCCGGTTCCGGCGCCACTGATTGTCTAGGTAGACACTGCTTTTTACGGATGTGTATTTTTCTACCTCAAAAAATAAATGCGTGAAACAGCCGAGCATACTTTTTTGACTCTCTCGAATAACTCTCAACACAAATGCGCAGTTTTATTATTTTTTGTTGTAAAACCACACTAGTGGGATTTACCCTTTTATTCGCTTTAATACCTTCTCAAATTAGGTAAACTACATTGTCAAATAAAAAGAGAAAAAGTAGTCTATTTTATCAAAAAGATATTATATATAATATTCTTCGCAGTTTTACTATTAACATTCGCGTACATATACATATAACTGGTTTAAAGTGGCCTTTTGACTTGTATGAGGTATAAATTGATAACAGTGTGAGGTTGTCTTTTCTATAAATACATAACAGTTGTACACAATACCACCTGCCGTCTTCCTCCTATCAATCCTCGCTCAGACAAAAAAAACGACTATGTTATCCATTATTGACGAAGAAGAATTCATCAGAACCACCACCACCACACATTATGCATATTCAGAAGAGGTCCGTCAGTCCCATTGCAGCTGCAACAAATACGATGTTGTGTGTATATGTATTTTAGCAATATCATCATCACATGATCTTGAAATACCCACATGACAGCAGGAGGAATACCACTGACTGCAGCAACTCGTTTAGTTCATTCATTTTCACTCATTCATTCATTCATCTAATGTTGAGCAGACTGATAGAAAGATAAAAAGGACAGTGAGAGAGATGAATGAGTGAAATAAATGACTTTTGTGGGCACTGAATATCTATATAAAAAAACAACCAACATTGAAGAACACAACAGAACATTATTTTTGCATGAGATTCCCATATGGACACACGCTCGGCGAGAAAAAAATAGGAAGTTACACCGGTGGAGGGTGAATAGATGCGTGATGGAAACACACTTATTGGCATTCCAAACAGGACTACAAGAGCAGCAAAAATTTCAGTTGTTCTGGTATCGAATAAACTGACTGAAGAATTATCTCGCCTTATTATTATTTCTTTTTTAAATTGGGGTGAGGATGGACGGACTTTATTACCAAATTTAGCAATGCTTGCTAACAATTTCAGAACTATGTAATAATAATGATGATGATGTGATGATCAGATCGTGTATTTTCCCCCTGTTGTGCCTGCCCACTAATATGAAAAGGGGTACAGCAAACAATGCTTAGCTCCTACTACAATGATTATTGGGAGTCTCATCTAAATAATATCTGGATCAATAGGTACTAATATTATCATTACTACTGCATAACGATTAAGCAAAATAGAGCCAATAAGCCGTTTTGTGATGAACACAAAATATCTCCCATAAAGGAGTATTTTACAATACTTACACAAGTATTGTAGCAAACATGTAAGTAACATGAAAAAAATTCAACGAAATATCCAACCTCATATAAATTGACGATAACGACGCGACGTGTTTTGCAACCTGGTTTGCGTGTACATATAATTTTTTTTTTTTTTGCCAGTTCTAAAAGACAGGATTCACCCGCCTGTGCCCGTCCTTTCGTGGCAGATGTGCTCATACTCCAATATTTATCGATCTTTGAGCCTCACCATTAAAAGTCTGTTTTAGGAAGGTGATCACAGTATTCATGGTTCTAATAATATGTCCTTATTTACAGAAACTGACTTTTGTCACGAGAGCTGCTACGAGCTCGTTCAGAATAACCAGGATGTTCTACGTTTTAACCGATAGATATAATATTTTTGTATTAACATGTACGATCAGACAAGTCAGGCTAAAAGCAAAATCAATATTTACGATATGTCTGATGGTTTATAAAAGCATCATATCATGCCATTTCAAAAATCTAGAATTCACATTACAAAAGCTTCCATCACAAAATAATTCAAAGGTGCATGGTAGGTACATTATCTTTGGAGGAATTTAGGTAAACCGCAAGTTTCAGGGGTACCTAAATCTCTGCCACAATCTCGCCATCGTGATTCTCCTCAAAAGAGAAAAAAGCACGTGAGAACAATTTTTTCTGCAAAGAAGACTTCATTTCAAGTGTCACACAAGGAAGTGAGTTTTTCTTTACCCACTTCAGCACGTTTTCCTCTCTCTCTCTCTTTCCCTTTCTGTGTCTCTCTGTAAGCCCGTATTACTAATTTAAAATTTAAGTACGTAAAAGCACAACTGAGAATGTTGGGGAGGTTGTGGTATCGGCTTAAGGTCAGTCCTTTCGTAAATGACTGGGTAAGATATAAAATGATAGATATCTTTGGCCTTGCTCCCTGTGTGCTTAGTGTAGTTTGTTTAAGGATTAAAATGATCACCATCAAAGATCGAGACATCTATAATGTCCATCCACTTTTTTTCGTTAGTTTTCTCTCGAAAATACTGCTGTGTGTGTGAGTCTTTTCTCCCTCTTTTAATCTGTCTCTGTCTGATGATGTTGTTTTTGTTGATGTTCATGACGAAGATGATGATGAACACAGTCTCACAACCGCACACAACCACATGGTGAGGTGCATATAATAATGCTCATGATAATAATCCTCACATTGGTTGCGTTTATTTGTCCAAGGAATCCCTATTAGCTTATCATCACCAAAATAATAGAAAAGACACAGAGAAAAGGGAAAATAACAAAGAGATTTGCTTGCCCTTTTCGTTGTTCCACAATAAAGGCATAATGGAAGATACACACTACAGTATTGTGTTCTTGTATTATTGCAAGGATAATATTGCATGCATTGTGATTTTCTCTCGAACCTCCTCCCTCTCGTCTCGTCCATCAAAGTAATAAAATTGATTATATAAAGGTTCGTATGTTTATTTTCCTGGATAAGCTCATGACACAGAGATAGTAAAATGATGACCATGAGACAGGAGATTTTTTAGACAGACTCCAGTAATGCAAATTACATTCGTCTGCAAAACTGGCTATTGAAAAAGTGCGCAACTTGTTGAAAGAAAAAACAAGTCTACTTAAAATGCATGTCAGGGGAGGACGTAGTGCGTGATTTAATTTCAGAGTTGAGACCTGACGCACATTTGCGCTGGCTACTTGTAAAAAATTATTCATGAAGGAACACAGCATTTCCAGCTGTTGATGCATAGCTTCCTGAAGAAATGTTTATATATGCTACACTTCTTAGAGGCAATAACAATATTTATAAAAATTCACCCTTTTTTATACTATTCTTGTCGCTTTTGGAGACTTCAGACATGAAAGAGAAAAGGCCGAAGTGAGAATCTTAAAACACCTTATTAGAATAGTGTTGACACCAAGTTGATCTCTCAAAATAATTGTAAGAAGCCATTGTCACATCCTCAATGGGCATTGTGAAAGGAAGAATGGAAGCAAGGCAGCTTCCTTCCCTGTTACCGCTTCACTCTTGTTGTTCTTGCAATTACGACTTCTTTTGTTGATGCTGAACAGTGCACCATAGCTTGAGCCTCTCTACTTTTCGATATAAAGAAACGTGTTGTTATTATTAAATAAATAACGCAAGCCACCGTTTCACAACAATCATCCGCTAAGAGTGTAATAAACCAGGTTATTTTCAAGAGCCGCGAAGAAGAGAAAAGAGCTTTACATATTTACCTGTTCACACTCCGCTCAAGTTTGTTCACACAGAAGTGCATAAGTCGAGAAAAAGATGGAATTGAATAAGTAGTCCTAGTTTATTTACTACACACAATACATAAATGCATATAACATCATGTATTATGCAGTACATTTAATGAACACCTGTGTATAAATGTGTACGAACAAGTTTATATTTATAATATATGTTTGTATAGATGTATATTTACGGCCAAAAAAAATAACCGCAGACGACGTTTCAGTTTGAAGACGTCGTCGATGTGGTCGTCGCCTCGGACCCGGTCTTATCTGACCTCACATCACATACAAGAGAGGGAAAGTCCCTTGTAATAGCCCTTTAATGACTCCAGGCACAACCTTGTAGGACGTACTACTACATGTTTACTGCGATAATATAAATCCTTATTATAAACGCATTATCCCTTTCGCTCATATAATACTGATACAAGACCGATAAAAATCCTCAATTGGGATGTCGTCTTCTCACTTTATACAGATGTGCAACGTTAAAAGTGGCTTCAAATCAATCCATGAAGAAGACAAAACTTCTGATTTTATTTCTGTAAGCAAACATTCAATCCCGAAATAACAATCGTTATTGTTTTCTTATATTTTTGCTCAGAAACCTGTGTGTGCATTAAAAATTGGCCATTGTCAATGCGAAACGATTGCTGATTTCCTCAATTTTCTGCACAATATTTTTTCATGAAGTGTCCATTGTTTTCTGTTTTTGGCATCAACTCCATCGATTCTATTCTTAAGAAATGCTAACAATGTTTACAACTGAGGAACAGAATCATCAAAAATCCAATTTAATTATTATTACTTTATACAGCTTACAAAATCTTGTTGGACGAAACAAGAGAAAGGAACATGTATTAATAGTAGTGGCAGTACAGGTAAAGCTGGGAAATCAATAATAAATAAATAAGTGTATTTTTTCTGGTTGCGTACCAGGTCGATCCACGAAAAGAAGCCAAATCTGTATCGTTTATTGCTTTTGTTTACATAAAAGGTATATACACAATCCAACCAGGAAGAACAGACAAACACAAAATGACAATACTTCCCTCTTTAAACCCTAAACATGTATATTGAGAAGTGCCAGTTCTGTACCTGCAACCCGTAATTGTTATGATGATGACACTACTTCGGTTGTGTAGTGTCATCATTACTATTATAGTTTTTCGTTGTTCGATTGAAGTGTTCTTGTAGTGCGAGTCGACCGGGGCCAAGAAAGTGGATTGAACCACCAATTGAATATTTAAAATGGCCCAAGAACCAATTCGACTAATTGTTCGTTCATGCTCAAGAGGGGAAAGCGCTAATTGTTATGAGCAGCTCGTTTCTCACGCATTTTTACTTTCTTTAGGGTTCGGTCATTGGTCGACGAAAATTTCATGCTCTTGTTTCGTCTTCACTGGCACAATTTTTTATAATATTGTTTGCTAGTGTTTTCAGTAGTACGGTAAATGTTTAATACGAAAACGAGCACTTGAGTTGCGGACTAATTGTTCGTTCATGCTCAAGAGGGGAAAGCGCTAATTGTTATGAGCAGCTCGTTTCTCACGCATTTTTACTTTCTTTAGGGTTCGGTCATTGGTCGACGAAATGGCACAATTTTTTATAATATTGTTTGCTAGTGTTTTCAGTAGTACGGTAAATGTTTAATACGAAAACGAGCACTTGAGTTGCGGTTACTTTTTGATTGCTCCAATCCATAAAAATAATGTACAATTTTTGTTTCATTAATACAACTTGTTTCCACTTTGTACAGTAACCAGTGAAAAGTGTAGTTCAGTCAACGAACAAACCCTCGTGTTCGAAGAAGCCAACTAAGAAAGCCTAACCCTAACTCTGGTTGGTAAAAAGAAGGCCATTCAATATTTAAACAGGCAAATGAAAAAAACACAAACAGTTTTCTCCTGCCAAATTTTTCCTGTCAGATTAATGGTCGAAGATTGGAACAACTTAAGCGTAAAAATTTTGAAAGCAAGCAACCAGTGAGTGAAATTGTCTCCTTTTCCTGTTTGTTCTTCTTCCTCCAATTCATCAATTTAAGTAGACACACATTATTATGTTTAGTCATTCATGTTGATCGAATATACAACCTGACTAGTGACTGCATAATTTTCCGAATGTTATTTTTTTGGCCTGACACACATCGTTGATTAGAATCAACCATTTATTTTTTTCCAATCACCCAAAAATCTACACAGCTTTTAAGCAAATGGGGACTGCCCGGAATGACAAAAAGTGAGACAGAAAAATATGGTGACCATCGACGTGGCTTTTTTTTAACTTGCACTGTTATGGTTGCGATATGTATGTACGTACAATTCTTATAAATAAAATTTGGAGTTCATGCAGCGAACATTTCCTCTTATAATTCTTCATGTCCGCGTAGTCGAAGTCTCCAGTTTGCTCGTTTCCGTTTTCTAGGATTCCTGACGACAACTTACAAGGGTGTTGAGGACGACAATGTCGAAAATGTGATCCTTTTTGGACGGGTCGCGCGAAGTAAATATAAACACACATTGAAAAAAAACAGACAACAATCGAACGAACAAAGTTACGAAAAAAGTTATGCATTTAATCTCACACAATAAGCACGGTGAGAGAGAGAAGAAGCAGGTTACATAAATGGAAACATTGGACGTGTCGTCTGTCCGTCGCGGAAAAAAGGGATAGACAAGCACAGGACTACTCGTTTTTTGCTCACGAATGTACCTTCAATTCCACTCATACAATGGAAGTGAGCGTAGGCCAGGCTAGTAATAGTAATAATAATAATATAACTCCCCAAAAACTCTCGTAATGTTTTGACAAGCACAAAATCCCTTTTGTAAAAGCTGAAAAGCACTTTCGTGACTGCTCCTACCACTACATCATCAACGCCAGAATCATCATCGACTCACTCTCACAACAACAGCTACAGTTACTGTATTCTTTGCCCATGTTTACATGTGCCTTGACTTTGACTCACTTCGTTTCAAAGTCGCTGTAGGCTCTGTTTTCTTCTTTTCCCCTGTTTTACTTCCTTCCTTACATTTTTTCTCAGTTTGCACCACATCACATATACTGTTTTGTATTGCTATTTATTATTACACCGCTTTGATGTTGACTTTTCATAATAATAAAGCTCATTTTCCTTCCCATCAACTTCCAACCATAATACGGTTACAAGGAAGACGGAATATAGTGCAGGCAGACGTTTATCTCAGAAAACATTATTCAACTTAAAGTTTCGTGAGGCGAGTTTCAATGGTAAACTTGAATGCTAGTCTTGTGCGATCACAGGAATAGATTTTTTTTGTGTGCGCTGGTGGTAATCACGCAGTAGTCAGCCTGTGGTCTAGTCAATGCCAATAAACTGTCATAATCATGTCAAAAATTATAACTACAACACCAAACTGTTTATTTACTTATTAATACCCTTCTTCACGAGAAACCCAAGAATTGGGGATTAGCGAGTCAGTCAGCCAGAAAAGTTAACTGACGTAGCTGCCTATATAAGTCTAGATGCACATAAAGTTTGCAAGCTTCTGGAAATATCAGTTTGTGTCTGCTCATCACAGGTAATTATGGTTCACCATACGTGAAAAGTTTTGCACTAACTTTTCCTCTTCTTCTTTTTTACTGCTTCCTCTGAACCACATAATATAGTATAAAAATATAATCGCAAGATTAGCTACGATGATATAGCGTACACCTCGATTATTTTATTTTTAACAGAGTGTGTTATCAGAATTACTTATCAATCATGCCACTATAAAATTTGTTCAGGATACCTACTTATTTAGAAAATCTGAGATGCCGAGTGTGCACCTTTTATATAGTTTATTATTAACTTTGGTTTTTAAAAAACCTCGCACTGACATCTTTGCAGCTCTTTCAAAGTTGTTTTTTACCATTGTCCAGGAAGGAAGAAGGAACTTGCAATCATCACATAGCATCGCTAAACTAAAATTTTTTTGTACAAAATTAAATGGTTTTTATGATCTAAGAAGTCATAAATTCTTTGTAATCATTTATTTGAATCAAATGAAGAGATATTACTCTTTCATTCGGCTACTGACAAGTGATAAACAATATTATATGCTTCTGGACAACCGTAACAATCAAAATCCAAAACATATTATCCTTATCGCTGGCATCATTCCGCCTCGAAAAATGCATGTCTGACGCTGTTAAAATTCGTGTATACATATCTTCATCCTACTTCACATAAAACATCGGTCATAAAATTATTATTGTGATATTATTAAATCTAATATACATTACATGTGTCTGCGTGTTACTGCTCGGAAGTAACTTCATGTTTAATAAGCTTGCATATTCATTAAAATCCTCCTCGGCGCATGTACAACTGCATAAATGCGAATAATACATGTGGAAACATGGATGAACGTGTGACCAAAGAACTTGTGAAAACTAAGGTACGCTCTTCTAAATTATTACATTCAAATATTAATGGTCGCTGATTATACATACAAGCGCATATGAAAAACGTCTTAATTCAACATCCACGTTACGGATGACGGAATCTGAGTCTCATTACAACGTGGTTGATTTCGCTGAATTAATTTAATCACCTTCTTTTCTGCGCCTACTTCTCTCACTCCACTTATTTTTTCCTCACTTCCAGTCGCATGCACGGGTAATTAAGCTGATTCAACTATATATTATACTAAACACTTTATATCGTCGCTTTCCAAGTTATACTAATGCCTTGTCTTATGCGATGCTGGTGGAAAACTGATAAGAGTAAATAAATGTTCCTAGTTAGCTGCTGCTGTGCGGTTCTTGCTCTCAAAAAAAACGGTTACATACGTACATACATTATGTGTATATTAAGGTAAAACATGTATAGATACCGGACTCCGGAACATAAAAACATCTACACCTGCCAACCTTGTATCAACGCGCGTTTTCTGGAGTTTGGGTTTAAAAAAGTATCTCCTTTATAACGTGTTTGTTTTTTTCTACAAAAAAACGTTTGCGGCCTTCTCGCATACTGGCAGTTATGACCAAGGTAGCAGAATATAAATCAGAAAAACACATCGTGTAAACGAAGTCAATATACCAAGGCAAAAATAGTATGTAATAATAGTTCTTCGGTTTTCGTCAACTTCACCCAATATAAACTTTGTTTAAATGAGTGAGAAGTACACACAGCGGAAAACTAAGAATCATTTGAATTTTTATTGTGAATACACGCCTCTGTCTCTTCTTCTGCTACTTTTCGATGTCAAGATGTTTATAAAAAAACGGACCCGTTCAATTCCAGGTTCTCGTTTAATGGTCTTTAATGTCGTGGCCAGAACAGTGTCCCCTTTGGGTTGTCTCAAAACAGGACAATTACAGAGGGACAACAATGCCTTGATCGAGTGACGGCACCCTTTGTTTCCCTAGGTGTGGGATGCATAAAATTAAACCAGACCTTGTTACTTGTTTTTTATATGGCGTTCTGTAGCTCCTGCTCCGTTCGTTATTTTTTGTTTGTTTATTTGTTGACCAGGGATTATGCATTGAGCTGGAAGTGCTTTGTATTTTTTTTACTTTTCGGCTTTTTCAGACAGAAAGTAGAATTTTTATTGTTTTTTCCTCAACCCCATGGATATTTAGCACGAATGAAATTATACACCTTTCGTGTTGTCTTATTTGAAAGGAAGATTCTGGAACTTCCCAATGGTGCATCTGAGTTAACAAGTGCGTATTTTCAAATGGAAGGATTAATCAAATTATCAAATGCCGAATCATGTCAAGAAAACTCATAAAAATAAAATTATCTTCAAAGGCCTTCTTTGGTCATTTTGCGTTAAGACAGGTCCACACGCAAAAATTTGGAGATGGATACAAACGGTGTATGTATATCTTAATCCTCTTTAGAATTTTAATGAATGAAGCGGTCACAAGCGAGTGTATAAAACTTATATTCACGCCACAGAAAATAAAATGCTGTCTGTGTCACAGCCAAAGCCCACGCAGATAACAATTCAGATACAACATAAAGATTCCCGATAAGACGTAAAGTTTTAAACATATGCGCGGGCCCACTAGTGCCAGGAGGTGTGGCGATTTACCAAACCATCTCGTCTTCTCTCTGGGATATCTAATCAGTTCCATCTGAAGGAACTGAAGACCAATCTGACAACGGTAATCATTAGTGCGCCTGTGTTCCATTAATTTAAACATTTTTATTTTTCGAGTGTCATTTGCAGAACTGTTGATTCACAGAAAATAATTTTCACTACATACATCATCATCATCAGTGTTTTGCTGATTTGCGTGAACAAGCACGCATAACTTTATCTTACACATGTTGTGTGCAATTAAAGTTTGTGCAAGTCGGATTGCTCGCCCCATTTAATTACAGGGTAGATAATGAGAAGCGTAATTGTGTGAAATTAATAAGATCATTAGCAGCTCTCGATTAGCTTTGAATCATTGTTGCTGCACCGCCATAATTTTTGTTGTTGTTGCACAGAGGAAACTCTGATGTGAAAATATGAATTGTTTGTGCACACGCACTAGTGCAAACATGCTTTCATTTCTTATTATTCTGCATTTTTTCTGACATTGTTATTAGTGTGCAAAATTATGCACACAGGAGCCAACTACTGATTAACCTCTACACACATAAATAGTCCACCTAATTACGGTTACCGCAATAAATCACCCAGACCCTTCGTGATGATGAGCATGATGATACCTTCAGGAGAGAGGCAACTTTTCATGATTAGCTGCTGCGCGTAAAAACAAACGAATTGAAGGCTATGTGCTCAACATTGGACAAGATTGAAAAGTGGGTAGCCTCCTTAAAAGATCATGATTGACAACCGGAAAGCATTATTTTCCGGTCAAATCAAAAATACAACAAAAAACTCTCACGGTTTTTTCCTTGGAGAAGTTGGCGCGGAGATAGTAGTAAGCAAGTGGTATTATTGCCGCTGCGCTGTGTGCTACACAGACGAAGAACAACCGAAAACTTTTTCAGCTCACTGAAGCTCTCGCTTTAACAACTCTTTTTTTGTGTAAATAAGCAATTAAGCGAGCTCATTATGAACCCGGAGCACAAAATGTGTAATGTATACATACATAAAAAACACGATCCTACCACCAAAACATACACAAGTGTTAACTACAATATTAGTTTTTTTATTCGTCGCCAGCTGAGTTCCTTCTATATTTCATCAATTGCTTTGGTAGGTATAAAAGGGTTGGTAAATACAGCCGCATATTTACTTCTACTTTATACGTGGTACCTTGTGTTCTTCTCGGAAAGAAGAGTTTAGATTTGATGCTCTATTACGTGGTTAACCTGTCTTCTACTTGCGAACTGCATAACTCACATTTATCATCACTTACTACTTCAACTACTTCCGATTCTCGAGCATCAGGTTTTCCAAATACGTAAAAATGTTAATTAGCCATTGTGTAATGAGTTTATATCAGCAGCGGAAATTTGCACAGTTGAAACATTGAGAGAAGTGTAACGCGAAAGGTCTTTTTTCATGCAAAAAATTAACCTGCAAATAAAAAAACTAACCACCACGCACACACGTACAATGATGGAAATAATACGTGATCATGCAAAATATCCAATGTGTGGTGGTTCGTTTGTGGGCGAAGAAGTTAGTGCGATTCGACTTGTTTCATGTTTGTTATGCAGTAATGTGGTGTTTTGTTAAAATACAACCTCCCCACTTTAATAAAAGTTCATTTTTTCCCTCTGCTCTGCCCTGTTGTTCTTGTCCTGCTTATTCGCAACAGAAATGAATTGCGATGAGAATGATTAGTTGATTTATGTCTCCTCTTTTTGATTAATAATTTCCTACACAATTTCTTACTATGGAAATACTGATGATTCTGCAAGATTGAATAACTTTTTCATACAAAAAAAATATTTGCAAAAAAATGCACCAACAATTTTTTAGAAGCTCATACAGGCCAATTGCATTTTTGTTTCGCTCGTAGTGTGTGACCACGTACACACAGAAGCTCGATTCATTTCATTTTTCTAATTAGTTATCTGCTTCCTTTCTGTTACAGACACGTAATAACTTCGAATGGAAATATTTAGCACTAGCAAGTGATCCAGGCTAATATGGGATGGATAGCTTTTTTAAAAAAAGAATTGGCCAAATAAAAAATTAAAGAAGATGAAAAAATTAAGATGTACTTTCACATGTTAACTTCTTTAATTTTTCAGTTGTCAGTTGTCGAGTTATCTGCTTGAATACTAAATACATTCGAAAATAATTCAACGCTTTAGAGAAATAATAATATTCTTTCAACGTGTGTCTTCTCCGTTACAATAATCAAGAACAAAAGCCAGGAAAGCTATATGAGAACATGAGCACATCCATGTTGCTCAAACAATTGTGTGTATTCACCAACAAAAAAAACTTATTCCAAAGCAGTTTGGAATGTGTAATGAGCACAATACATGTACCTGATGCGATGTCAAACATTTGCTACAACTAGTTACCACTTGAGCATACTAAATATATCTATTTCATAAAAATTCATTTTAGTGGATAAAAAATCTAGGATATTTTTTCTAAACTCCTTACAGCCTACACGTAAATATCAGTTTATTTGTTGGCGTTTATTTTCTTTAAAAAAAATATATTCTATATCACTTTATCATCCTCCTGAAACGCTGCTGGTTGCATATTAATGTTGGTGTTTAGTTATTCTTCTCCAACGTTTTCTAATAAAAGCAGGTAAAAATCAGCACTCAATAATACATAATAAATAAGGAACATTTCCCGTTTCTGTTCTTGCGTTTGAAAATTTGCAATATCTTGCAAAAAAATTGCCTACCCACTTAGCTAAAATCCAATAAAACTTATTTGTAGACCATGAAATATCTCTCGGCAGTCAATTTTTTTGCGTGAATGCAAAATACATTCATGTATCCTCTCCCCGATAAAAAAGAAGAACAACAGTCCTGCTCATTTTTGCATTTGTGCACGTATTATGTCTATTGTAAAAGGATGTACACATCAGCATAATAAATTGTAGCATTTTTTTTGTTAACCAGCAGTTTACTTGCTGGTCTGCCTGCCTGCTTGCTCGTCGTCGGTAGGTACTTGTTTGCTGGCTTGTGTAATATATAATCCCTCCACACATATTAAATTAAAAGACTCAACAGTAATAATGCAATATCGTAAATTCACATTAATTGTTATCATTCTTTCATTTCTTTCTTTCTGCACAACTAACTCAATACAAAAGGTTTGAAGAGTGCGTGCGGGTACATCTTTTACTTATAACTACTCGATCGTCTATGCTGTATTACATTCCCCGATAGCTATTACTCCACTAATTGCTTGGTTGATCTTGGTTGACGCCTCGTGTTGCGTCTATCTCTAGGTACTTCTAATACAAAAAATAATATCATGGAAAATGCATTATGTAGAACTGACCTATACGTGTGCGAAAACGTGTTGATATATGTGATATGTATCTCTATTCTTTTATGAGTTCCAAAGTCTTCTGCAAAATAAATTGTTCTGATATGATTTATCGTTCAAATTGCAAAAGAAAAGAGGCTTGTGTTGTTTATCAAAACTGCACTTCACCTGTGTGTACCATAAATGCATTTCAATCTAAAAAAGGATCGTGTTTTGTTAATTAAGTTTAATGACTTCATTTTAGCGGCTTCTCGAGCTCAGTCCTAACAATAGCGCTAACTAGATCATATACATTATATTGCAAAGTTGTACATTTTGCTCATGATTTGATTCTATAATTATTCATTCAAGACTTCCTCTCGTCACTGACAGTTTTTTGCAAAAAAAAAAATGTTTCGCCTTGATTAATGGATTTTTGCACATGTGATACCAATGAGATTATCCTGATTATGATGTGTTAACGATGATGACGCTAGATGATAAAAATGATGCTGCTAGTGATTAGAACCTGTATGCCAGCAGCAGTGGCAGTAGTGCTACATTTATAATATTAGTATTCATAACTTGTGTTGGCGATGATGAAAATTCAATGTTTTTTCGATGATCACGAACAGAAAAGTTCGTTACCTTTTTCCGTTCCAAAATAATCAACCTTTCGTAACTGACAGAAAACAAGGGTAATAGACATTTGAACGCAGCAAAAGAGTTAATTGAAGAAATTAAAGTTTGCAAAAAATTGCAGTATAATGCAGTTCTTCATTGCAGTATATGTGTAGCATAATATTTTTAAAAGAATCTTCATGCTGCTAAATACAAGATGAACTGCAAAATCAACCATAATGAAGGAACTTGATTAAGAGAGTCTACAATGCTCATCATTAAGCTTAATTGTTATAAAAATGCGGCATTTGGCCAAGCGTGACGTTCTTCTTCTTGTGCTGTGATCATTATCTTGTTTGAATTAGGCAAAGTTTAACTTTAAGGTTCACCAGATTGCAGGTGAAAATTAAACTTCTGATGAACCATGGATTACCTATGCTTTTACTAATACTCTTACTAAATGTTTGATACGCTTCTACATGTGTATTTCCTGCCCTACCATTTTGGTTTACAATTTGTAAATAAAATTTAGATTTTGCATTTCGCGATGATGTTAAAAAAAGTTACAAAAAATGTAGAGACTTACTTTGCGGCAGGTCTGACATGTCGTCGTCGGCCTTCGAGGGAGAAATGTTGACAAAGGATTCGAACAACAGCTTGATAGCTTTTCCGGTCCCTCTGAATCCAAAGGTTTTTTCTAAAACCTTTCGATCATCAAGAGTTCTTCGTTTTTCTTCAATTGACTCAATTTTTAATTCTTCTTGCACTGCTTTCTTAGAGTGCCCTCAAGCTGAGGAAGAGAAGTGCATACAAAGTCCGTTAAGTGGTTGGGTTGATTTTCCACAACAATCACGTTCGGTGCAATAGCGTTTCCTTGAAGTAACGAATTGGATTCGATTGTTGTGGCACTGACCAGTGCAACCATAATATGATCTCAACTGTACTCTTAATCTATTTGTGCTTGCAATGATTTTTATTATGTAATTTGTATACGTATCTCGTTCACAAAGGAAAAAAATCGAAAACCACTTCAATCCAGCTCAATACTGTAGCGATTGAATTTTAAGCAAGTTAATAAAGGTTTGTGTTGTTTTCGAAGGTGTAAAAATTCAGTTCCAGCAGATTACAAATTGATTTTACTTTGTTGTGTAAAGTACGAAAATTTTCTGCTTGCAAAAGTGTGAATTACAGTTCAAGTTTCATATATAATTACATGAAACATATATCATATAGGTACAGTCAAGATGTGGTCGGTCACACAAAGATTAAGAAGCTTGATTATTCAGGGAGAGGTTCAACAATTATTTCTCCGATAAAAAAGGAGATGCAGTTTTTCTCTTATCAGACCTAGAGGTTTTTGCCTTTCACTGCAATCTTTTTAAATTCTCCCTCGAGATTTATTTCCTTTAATTCTGTTCCGTCCGACGAGTCGTCTACTGTAATAAAATAAGGCCTTGGTTGGAGATGGTTGTTTGGCGAGTGAAAATATATCCTTTTGGCTTTTTGTCGGTAGGTGTAATCTGAAATTCATAAAAAACAATCGAACATATCAAGTATATATTTTTTAGTCTGTCAAATCAAGAGTTTTAAACGAGCGTAAAAAGATAAATTGTTAACGTAGATATATTACAGCACATTATGTCGTGCTAACAAAGTAAGACGAAGCAGTTCATATATGTATCTATCTTGATCAAGGCGCTCTCCTTGAAAATTAGCCAGAATAATTTTTTATTTGTCTTGCTTTCCACGATACATTTGAAAAAAGATGGTGAGGAGATGATGATTTATTATCTGGTCGGCAAGCATAGTGAGTCGTGTGTATTTTTTTCAGAATCTTTTTTTTGTGCCGGTACATGTTTTCTTCTTTGATAGAACACGATTGCAGGGGGGCAAAAGAATAATAACCTTTTCTTTTATAAAACTTGACACTGTTCGCTGCAAAAACAGGCTAGATTAAAAATATCGAGGGAATTGAACAAATTAAGGTACATATCCGCCATTGTGACTGTGACGTAATTAGTGGAAACTCATGCAACACAATTGGCTCAACGTTTACTACTCACACATTATGTTCAGAGTGCCGGTATTATACTCAAAGTGTTGCTATTGCTGTTCTTGTTGCCCAACTTGAGTAAAGATATATTGAGCACATTCATTCACCTAAAATTTTATTTTAGCTTCAAACTAAGCAACGATGCCGGCAGATGCCTGATGCAATTTGTGTTCTGATGTAAGATGATGATGAGTGCACAATACCGCTCAGATTTCATTACACTGATGGTTAAAAATGAAAAGTGGGGATATGTGCGATTATCTACAATGAATCTTCCTCTGATTTTTTCATCTGTCTCTAATTTCTGTGAACATTGTACATAATTGCATGCTGTGGATTTGATACAGTATTAAAATGCCCAATCACGTTCATCCTTTATTATATAATTGTATTTAAAAAATTATATTCAGTTAATATTGAATACGTAAGTATGCTGCTGATTTTATTGATCTGCGCTGATTTTCCGCGAAGTCAATTCTCGCACCGAGCGTCGGTTGATTGTCTGGCAGCTTATAATCTGCTGGTGATTGACCATACTTTATCAAGTACATGTTATTCGCACATTCTCTTTGACTAAATAATACAATGGACACATTTACAATTACAGTGACAAATAAAAATATCTCAAACTAGCGGTCCTGTATATACATAAATACGTCGTTCATGATCATACCGCAGATCATGGAAAAATCAATCATTGGCCCTCTTTGCACGCGGTGAACTTGTACGATAAAAATTCACTTCTGTTATCAAATAATTGCATTGGTTCGCAAAATGTTTGTAGGTTTCCGACAAAAGGTTATCGCTGAAACATGTTCCATTTTGATTTCGCGCCTACAAATTCCACAGTTTGAGACTCCGATGCAAATCATTTACTTGGGTTTTATGGAAATCTGACGAAACAGTGGCTACTCCAGTGGAAGACGATGAAATAAAGTAATATTTAAAAAAATGAATTTTTGTGTCAGATTCTTCTATGTTAAAACTGCCTTCCAGAAAAACATTGTCTTATAGACACTGATCTTCAGAATCCATATCAAGGCATGACGGTAT
>JAHZNF010000450.1:0-11302 GCA_027744215.1 Troglopedetes dispersus | reverse complement strand
ACGTCCTTGACGACGGACAAGTCGACGAAAGCTTGAACTAGATTTTCATTAATAAACTGTACATTAAAGCCAAAAAATGCATTCGATTAACAAACCAGGAGGATGGAAATTTATCAAATGGCAATTTAAAAAGTATATTTTTTCACCTCAACTTGCACCGCCAAAACCATGAGAAGCAGACAAATAGCTGCAAAAATTAAGATAGACCGGGACATTTTCGGAAATATTTTCTGATCAGAGAACCTCCCAAATTACAATGTTTTTTTTCAGTAGATCTCGAGCAGTTGATGGAAGTTGCCATTCGGGGACGCTCGATTTTATACTTGTAATGATCAGTGATGTTGGTCATGAAATTCATATGGAATTCAACAAGTTAGAATATTTTTGACATGTGATTGCTCAGAATCGGTGGAATAAGGAGTTCACTGAATCCAAAACAATATGACCACATTTGCCAAAATGTTTTCCGAAAATTTCGCGCATTCCTCACAACCAAATTCGCAAACTGCCTAATGCCTCATGTGACATGTGGCAATTTTGTAGCAAAGAAAACAAGTTTTATTTTCAAAGAATTTGGAAGTCGCATTCCGAATTTTTAAAAAGAACCTTTTAAATATTTCCAAGTGAGTTGCGAATTTTACTGGAAAAATCCTCTGCTGCGAAAAAATGTTTTCAATTGTACAATGTATTGACAACAAACTGGGCGCAAACCACATTTTCGCACCTCTGAAAATTGTGTCCAGACTCTGGACGTAATTCTCTGGATTCTGGACATTTGTTGAAAAGTGTTTTTTATTCGGTGAATTCCCGATCCCACTGTTTACTTCTCTACAATCACGTTTCGAATAAAAAGGTCATTACATGGCAATTGATTGTACAATGAGGAATATTTTTTGGAGCAGAGGATGTTTGCAGCTAAATTCACAACACGCTTTGACTGATAAAAATTTGTTTTTATTACAACATTGCCACATGTGGCTTAACTCCAGTTGTGAATTTGCCTGTGAGGATTTTGCAAAAAAAATTTCGGAAAAGGTTAACAAAATGTTGTCATATTGTTATTGTTTCAGTGAACTCAAGCGATTCTCAGCAATCAGATCATGTCAAAATATTTTAACCTGTTCATTAAATTCCATATGAATGTTATGTACCAACAACCCTGATCTTTACAAGTATAAAATAAGGGACCTCGATTGAAAACTTCCATCAATTTGCTTGAGATCAACTGATAAAACCATTTTAATCTGTGAAGCTCTCTAATCTGAAAAATGTTTCCGAAACTGTGCCGCTCAATATTAATTTTGGCAGCTTTTTGTCTGCTGCTCACGGTTTTAGCGGTGCAATGAAGTTTTTAAAAATATACTTTTTTAAAATTATAGTTCCTTACGTGCATTTACGGAGTCGTAAAATTCAATCTTTAAATTTCGCTATACTTTTAATACATTCAATTAATATTGGCATGCGGAGATTATGCAGACAAAGAGTTATTGAGTTCAAACATCAGAGTTTAGCTAAATATTGTAGAATACACTGAGTTCTAGGAATTACGCTCTTGATGAAAACAAGAGCAATTCTTATGAAGAATTTAATTACTGGATCAGGTGCTTTCATTTGAACCAAACAACGCACTTTGTGTAATGCGTATATCAATAAATTTATAGTAATAACTTGTTGTTGCACAGGAGTAGAATCCTTGGCTAATGTTTAACGGTAAGATATTTTTATTTAAACACGAAACCAGACTGCGATACGGTTAAATCTTATGCTCCATACAATAACCCCAATTCCGCCACCACAATCCTTCGCAGCGATACCCTTCGCAGCAACAAAGTGCCGGCACATTCGAGCAGTTTTTCAAGCAGATTCCAGCAGGGCCTTGGCAGTCCTAAAGAAAAGGTTTAGAAAAAATTCAATTTCCGACAAGTTTATATGTGTACAGGTTAGCTTTTAACATATTGTGTTACCTGTGCAGTCACAGACATGCAAAGTAAACAGACAACTGCAAAAACGAAAATTGTCCGGGACATTTTTGGAAAAAGCTCTAAACTATATATGGTAAAGAAATAAGAAAAGAGGATTTCAAATCAACAATACAGGTTTGAAAATAGGTTTCAGATAGCTTCTTTAGATCTCCAAGAATGATACATGTTTCACACTAAAACTTCCATTTTATACATGAACTTATAGAACTTGTGGCATGGACTCGCATTTAGATTGACGCAAAATATTACTTGGAAGTGAACTCCATTGGTGATTCGACGAATTCAGAACAAAATATCCCAACATAATTTTTATACCCGGATGTTCTCTCCAGTGATACCCACTTTAGACATTTTAAAAACATTTGGCAATTTTTCCACGTCAGTTATGAATTTTAATGGAAGGAGGGGAAGCGCCGCCATATTTTATGGTTTGTCGCATTAATGAATACTGCAGATTTTCATTTTTCTGAAAAAAGTAGTCATGAAATCCAAATAAAACTAGGAATGACTAAGGTACAAATGTATCATTGAATAGTTTTATATTATCCCGTCCAGACTCCATGCACTTTAGTAGTTCTTGTCTGTTGCGAAAGAGATTCATTTCAGTTTGCATTTAAATAATTGTAATGGAATAAAATGACAGAGGCATGACAGCAAATATGTATGTATGTAAAATGAAATGTACACTTAAATTTCATAAAAGATGATGAAACATGTTCAAATAAGCGTTGTTGGAAAATTTAAAGAATATTGTAATTTCGGTTTTACCTGAGCATTTTACAAAAATATAAACAGATTTAAGCAATACAATAGCATCCCGCATATAAGGTTGCTCACCCGTTTCAATGTGTATTTTTACATTCCATTTTTTAATCAAGGTTTGTAGCATGTACCTAAATAGGTCCTCTAGCAAGCTCTGGAACAGAGACAAAAACTTGGAGTAATTCTCCCGTCATTGATGCTACGTGCTCTTAGCATTTCATTTTCATTTCATTTATAAAATTAACCATTTCTTTTACATGCAGTGCGCTACCAAAAATGTCTTCAAAAATGCGCCTAATTCAAAAACACCAAAATTAGGAACAAGAAAAAAAATGTAACATTCTTATAATGAGGGAACGGGAAAAAGTAAAACATGCATACTAATAAACATTTTCGGAGCACTTGACCAGCTTTAACTTGAAGACAATTTCCGAAAAACCTGTGTCTACGGTGTCCAAGAAGCAAATAAAAACAAAACAATAGGATCAGCAGTACACGTTCTTTCTCATAACTTCCAAGGAACTCAACATAAAAAAGGCGGGAATGCAGACAATGAAAGCTAAAGAGATAGACAAAAGGGAACCTGAGCTAAAAACTTGAAAATTAAACAAGTGTTCAAAATCGCTCAGAGCGCCTATTTATGGTACAGACCTTATTCGCTTTAATTTATCCGTCATCTTTCATGGCATGTTGCACATACCCGTACTCGTGCTATGCTACACTTTGCGCATGATGCCACGTAATTCCTAGAACTCAAGGTATCTCTAAAATATTTATATAAAATCAGACACAATGTTTTATAGTTTTTTGTGAAGTTTTGTAGGTGCGGTCACGATATACCATTACAATGGTACAGGCACTCCACTTTCTCATACATTCATTTTTGCTCTATGCTTGTTGTGATCACTTTCTGTGGTTAGCGTAAGTTGTGAAACGCCATCTGACATAATTCTTGCTGCACTCAATCAACAGAACTTTTGCTCTAGAAGTGCATTTTAAATGAGCAAGCATGTAGTGCTTTCAGAAATCCACCAGAGGCACTACAATAACTTACGCAAAATTCCATAAATAACATTGTTTGGGGTAATCACAGATCAGACGGCAGAGTGCTCCAACCAATGTAATGGTATATCGTGGTACGGTCATTGCTTGTAAAGTATGTGGAATTTGAGGTAAACGGATCTGAATTATTCCATAAAAAAGTTTAGATTAACAATTATTCTTTCATAATTATTCTCGTCCCTGGACTCAATCTCCAAAGGAACGAAAATATGTTTTTGCAGCGAGTATGGTGACAATACTTTGAAAAAATGGGGCTTGTTTTTGTAGCAGAGGGGATTTTTATAGTATGATTCACAACTTACCTACGAATAACTAAAAATGTTTTTTTTAATTCGGAACGTGAGTCACATTCCGAATTGTTCACAAAAATTCTGAATTTGACTTCCAAATTCTTTTAAAAATACTTGTTTTTGTCACAACATTGCCACATGTTGCATTGACTGTGCAAAATTCGCGGAAAACGTTTGACAAACCTGGTCATATTATTGTTTGTCATTCAGCGAACTTCTGATTTTAACGCTTCTCAGCATTCATATGTCAAAATACACCGTCTTGTTAAATTCCAAGTGAATTTAATAGCCAGTGTCACTGAATATTACAGACCTAAAATGAGCGTCCACAATTGAAGCCCCGCAAATAGAGGGAAGCTCTCCGACCAGAGAATGGTTCCGAAAATGTACCACCCAATCTTGACTTTGGCAGCTATTTGTCTGCTTCTCACCGTTTTAGCGGTGCATGTCGAGGTTTGCAAAATATATTTGTAAAAATTAAATATCCTTACGTGATTTGCGGAGTCGTACAATTTTTTTTCTCTGATTTTCTCTGTACAGGCTTGCGGCGTTTGCAAAAGAAGGATGCATGAGGGTCTACTGGAGTCAACCGTCTCTTTGTTGCTGCAGAGGAATTCAGCATTTTTGCGGCTTCTGCAGATGAATTGATGTGAATTTCCACAGTTTCCAAATATTTCCACAGTTTATATCCGTGTTTGAAAAAATGACTATAAAAACCATTTTTATCGTGTCTTCGCGCAAGTTTTATAGATGCTTTTATGTTGGAAGAAAGAGTTCTGAAAGCTTCTGTGTAGTCGGAAATAAGAATCATCACAGATATTTTTGTTCTACTTCGAATACATTCATTTGTTGCATACAGACATAACTCGAAGAGTTATCAAAATCGATATCATTTCTTCCTGTAATGCGATAGCTGCAGTAATTCCGAAAATATTGTCAGCATTCAAAACATAACATTGATTAGTGCATCTTCATCCTCCTTGAGGCGCGGATCTTAGCAAACCAAGTATAAAACACAGAATTTAGCTAGAGCTGCTTNAAAATATTGTCAGCATTCAAAACATAACATTGATTAGTGCATCTTCATCCTCCTTGAGGCGCGGATCTTAGCAAACCAAGTATAAAACACAGAATTTAGCTAGAGCTGCTTTTTCTTCGAAACCGTTGAACTTAGAAAGAGTCGCTTGAAAAAACCATGCATGTACAAAAATGGTCAAGTTGGCATTTCCAATGTCTAACATGCATCAATAACAGACATGCAACTAATAACTTGAATAAGCACTGGATTAACCCGTGTTTATCTTTAACGGTTAGGTTTTATTCAAACACGGAAACAGCTTGAGAAATGGTAAAAAATTACACTAGCTACAGAAATTGTGATTCTCGAATCTTCCCATCCAGCATCAAAGACTGAATTGAGCAATTCTACGGAATTAGTATGAAAAGGATTGAATTTTCCACTCTAAAAAAAACTGTCAAAATTATTTTCTAAAAATTAGTTTGTACCTGCGCAGTCACAGCCATGACAAGTAACAAGAAAACTGCGAATGTCACAAGTGTTCGGGATGTTTTCGGAAATTTTTCTTTTAAAATGAGCGACATAATGGGGAAAAAAGTTTTCAACTGAACCATAGGCAAGTTGGAGCTAAATGGATTCTGTAGATCCGGAGGAATGGCATGAGTTCCCAACCAAATAATTCACACTTTATACTTTCAATGATAACAGTTATTGAGAATAGGTCTAAATAAAAGTTAAACAGTTTTACTTTAAAATTAAGAGTCATATTCGAGCACCATGTTTTCTATAGTAACTCCAACCTTCGGCAGAGCACTAACAAGTCCCGTAAGACATTTACAAAATCACTTGGAAATTTTTTCACGTTAGGTAAGAATTTAAATATTAAATTTTGTAGTAGGAGGGCAAGCGCTGAATTTAATGGCTTGTCGCATAAATGAATATCTGCGAATTCTCACTTTTTATGAAATTCAGTTAAATTTAAAAAGCTTTTAATGGAAGTGAACTCCATTGACGATTCGCCGAATTGAGAGCGAAACATATGTACTAACAGTGACTCTACACTTTTGACAGAGCATTTAGAAGACACGCAAGACACGTACAAAAAATCCACAAATTTTTACACTTTGCCTATGAACTTTAATGAAGCATTTAAACCAAGGAGGGCAAGAGGCGTATTTGTTGGTTTGTCGCATAAGTGAAATTGAATATTTTTATTTTATTCTGTCCAGATTCCATACATTTTGCAAGTTTTTGTATGCTGCTGAAGAGATTCGCAGTTTGCATTTAAATTTTCTGGCTTAAAATGGCTGATTCGTGCATGCCGGCAAATGTGATGTACAGATTCATTTAAAACATGCTTTACATGAATGCATACTTAATATTAAACCAACAATTTTGAAATTTTTATCAACAACTCTTAGCAACAATGCAAGACATCAGCAGAAAAAATTCAAAATGGCTGGCTTAATATTACGGGGAAGTTAGAGCGTTTATTACCGAATATATTACGGCATGCATTACGTCGTTTATTACCATCACCAAAGAGGCGTAAATACGAGATATCCTTTTTCTCCCATTTAACTCCATATAAAATGTAAAATATAAAATATAAAATTAAAACCACACGTAAATTTCGTAAATGATGAAATATGTTCAAACAAATGTTTTTGACGAATTCAACGAACATAGATAGGTCCTGAATTTACATGAGCATTTTAGAAACGTAAGCAGAATGAAACAATATAATTGTAGCCCACATATAGACACGTATTGGGATTTCCAAATATTTCTGCATTGGTTGCACATCTTACTGCAAAAATCCTCTGCTCAAAAAATATTCTCCGTAGATAAATCATTGTCACCTCACCAAATTCTTCGCTGTATATATTTCATTTCTTCTGAAAAACACGTCAAACAGATCAGAATAAAATTATGTGGGCATTATTGAAGCAAACTGTGTCATGGAATATTCCATGAGTGTTTATTCAAGACTCCACATGTTTTAGTAGTTACCGCATATCCGCAGAAATTCTGATAAACATTCACAATTCAGATTAAAATTCACGTAAACTTTCTGCCTGATTTCAACTAATAAACCTTTTAGGGATACAGTATGTATAGTTCCATGAAGTGGAGCAGCAGCATCAACCATTGCAATCGAGCTGCTTGCCATGCATGCAAAAAACTATTACAACAATGTGTTTTAAATCATTATGCATTGAGAGTAAAAAAATTGATCTTCATTCTTCCGTACTATATGCCTGGCTCTGCGTATATCTCCTAAAAAACTATTTTCTATTACTTTTAACATGAATTTCAACAGTTCCGAGGAATCCTACAGAAACGTGCGGAATTTAAAGTGGACAGACCTGGCGAGCCATAGCTCGCACCTTTGCAATGTTCATACGATTTTGTCCTGGCCTTTTGATACTATTTCGGAGAAAGAAGATCGACTGTCAGCGAGCCTGGAACAATGTTTTCAATACCGAGAATTCTGGAGCAATCTTGAACAGTTAGATTCACTACTGACCTATAAAAATTTAAATTTATTAAAAATCTTCAAAGTGTCCTTCAATTCTGTGAAAAAATGTGTTACCGCATTTTTATTGCAAAAAAACCATTGTGTTGTAGTTGCTCCTGCCATCTTCATATGTATAAAATGGGCACCGCGATTTGAAGACGGGCATTACTACTCGAGCTGTACACTTGAAAGACCTGCCAATTTTTGTGGAAAGCTTTTTCTCGACTTTTAAAATTTTGGTAAACCTTCACTTTCGAAGATGTTTCAGAAAATGACCCCGTCACTCTTGATTTTTGCTGCTCTCTGTCTCCTTCTCGCGGTTTCGATGGTGCAAGCCCAGGTAAGAACGTAATAAATTTAAAATTAATTTTTTCCATATTTTTGAGGGCATAAGATTTCTAAGAGTTCCCTTTTTGGTTCTGAAGTTCTGCAGCCAGGCTGGAGAGACCTGCTTGCAAAACTGCTGGGGACGTGCTTGTTGTTGCAGGGGGATGTACTGCGATGTGAGTGGTGGCTTTTGGGGCGTCTGTCGCTGGTGGTCAAAGTAGAATGTTTTCATGCTATTTTCGTGTTTTAATAAAACCAATTATAAGCGAAATGGGAGTATATAGCATGTTCATAAAACGCAAGTTGTTAATTGCATGCAGTATTTACAGATAACAAAGGAGTCGTGGAATGGTAGTGCATACCTGCATGTCAATAAGCCTTCTGCAAATCATTTGCTATACCGATGCATAGTACATTTTGGACTGCATAGTACATTTTGAACGGAAATTTGTGTCAAGGCGTCTGGCATAATAATATTTCGCGGTTGACTTGCGCAGCCTAAATTATGTAGCCTGCATGAAGATTCCCCAGGACTCCAACTTGATCACTACTACCGCGACTGCCTACCGCCACTTGCCCTTTCTAAAGCCAAATCCAAATTTGAAACGCAGTTTCTGAACATTTTCGAACAAATAAAGCCATTTAATTATATCAGTCTCAACATTTACTTTCTGAATATCCTCAAAGTGATTTTGTGCTTGCGTACTCAGACCCGAGCCTTGGTGAAGTGGATATAATCAATGATTACAGTATTTTCGAGAATTACTGGAGTTATCGTATTACCAAAAATGATATCTATTTTGTTGGATGTCCTGAATCATTCAGGCTGAATGAATCAAAAGCTAGGCACGCCTCGAATCACTTGATAAACTAAGCACGCACAAATGGTCAGCTTGGAAGCAATTACCTTCCTCAACTCAATAACTCTTCGAGTAACCTTTGTATGCTAAAATTAATGCACTTTAAGTTCAACAAAAATATCTCTTCCGTTCCATATTACGGCGTACCTGGAAGCTTCCAGAGCTCTAGCTTGCCACATAAAATTAACTATCTACAAAACCCTTGTGCGAAGACATGATGAAAATTGATTTTATTCAAACACTATAACACGACGTGTTTCGGAGACCCTTTTTATTCAAGCATAGTGGACTAACGACAGAAACCCCAAGGATTATCTGGTGGTGTTCCCCCGCAGCTAAGCCTTTCGCAGCGGCAAAGACTCGGCCGACCAGCGCAGGCTTTAAAGCAACGTTCTCCGGGGAGACGACATCTCTGAAGAAATAGTTTGAAAAAAGATTAAATTTCCGACGCTCAATGATATGCACAATTTAGTTGCTTAAAAAATTTATTTTACCTCCGCACTCACAGCCATAACAAGTAAACAAACAATTACAAAAATCAAAATCGTTCGGGGTTTATTTAGAAACATTTTTTTTCAAAATGCTATAAATAATATGGTTTCAGACGAACTGGGCAAGTTGTATATTATGTTGCAAATAGCTTCTTCTGATCTCGAGTAATTATACAAGTTTGAGACAAGGAGTTTCTCTTTTATACATGAAAAGGTAACGGTTATTGGCAATAAACCTAAACAGAATTTAAACTGTTTCATTTTTTTAAATGTGATTACTGAGAAACAGATGCCATCAGCGATTCGCCTATTTAAGATGAACTACTGACATCAGTTATATACCGTTTTCCGGATGTTTTCAGTAGTGACCCCCCAANAACAGAATTTAAACTGTTTCATTTTTTTAAATGTGATTACTGAGAAACAGATGCCATCAGCGATTCGCCTATTTAAGATGAACTACTGACATCAGTTATATACCGTTTTCCGGATGTTTTCAGTAGTGACCCCCCCAATTTAGGTATAACAATTAGAAGTTCCGCATGAAATTTCAGAGCAAAACACGCAAAACTTTTTCCTGTTGGTTATGAATTTGAATTTAAGAGTTCTCTACAGGAGGGCAAAAGAGCATAATTTTTAGCGTAAGCAATAGTTTTTGGTTTGTAGCTTAAATGCATGCATGTTGCTAATTATCCCTAAAAAATTTGTTTTGAAACCAAAATAGAATTAAACGACAAGAGTGCCTAACATAATGTGAATATGTTAACATAATGAACGCTTTTTACCAGAGCAAGATGGATTTGCGACGAGTCTAATTTGAATCTGGAATGAAGTGTCCCGACAACGGAAACCGGTATATAAGTAACACCTCACTCATAACCACCGGCTGTTTAGCCGTCTACCGTGTCACCACCGGACATAAAACCACCCGTACTTTTATGCCACCATTCTTACATGCCACCCGGACTAATAACTACCTACACCACTGAATTACCTGTGTAGATTGCGAATTACTGACTGTTCTAGTTTTTGCTGACCGATATGTGTTAAGAGACAGCATATTACAAGAAAAACCTTTAATAAAATTTACTTTGTTTAACAGTGAACACCCACCGTGTCCGGGAAACCATGCGGGTGGTCCTCCCCCCACTTGATGATCTCACTGATGTTGGCGAGTACATCCGACAAGAATGCGAGGATAAAACTACCTACCTCCTTGAAAAGTCCACTGATCGAATCTTCAAGCGATCCACCTCAGCTGCACAATAAAATTTACTGTTTCAGAATACCCTATAACTCAGTTAAATAGACGCCCATTTAATGTGACTTGTATATACTTTGTCTGCCTGGGAACTTCACCCCGTTTGTTTTTTAGCTAATACAACTAATTACAGTTACCAGTTGTTTTCTTTGAGTAAGTTTAGTAGCGAAAAAATGAAAGATGTGAGGCCTTAGCTAAACTTGAATGAACTTTGAATTCTACTGTTCCATGATTAAAATTACGAAATTACCTGGTTTAAAGTTTAGATATAAGTTAAAATAAAATTTGAAATAATTACACCGGAATGGAATGCTCGGCCTCACAGAGGAAAGTGACACAGATAAATTTGGAAGTAGAGTATTGGATATCTACATGATATTATAGGTGGTATGCTAATGCAGGTGGTGTTTTATGTTAAGGGGAAACAGTGTTCCCCTAATTTGCATTTTGCGTACCATAATCCGTTTATTAAGTAGCATGGTGAGGTATGGGAATGACCTTGCGTCACGAAAACGGTTGTCAATTCTCCCCAGGTCAACATTTTTTAGTCATCAATATGCCAAATTGAAGCTGATGAACTGCTTGTTTGAGCATAGGATCGCTTTCTTGAAAATTATATTCGGTTTGTGAGATATGGTATTAATCTCGCAAACCGAATATAATTTTCAAAAAAGCGATCCGATTTTCAAACAAGCAGTTCATCAGCTTCAATTTGGTATATTGATGAC
>JAHZNF010000449.1:0-11402 GCA_027744215.1 Troglopedetes dispersus | reverse complement strand
TCTTTTTCAAGTACATACTTGTGTGTGAATGTATAATATTATTGTGTTAAATGTACGTTGCTCCTTTCACTTCACTAAAGTATAAGGTGGTTTCCTTGAGTAACCAAACATTTCTACTCACCTTACTATCTGGAATAAAATTTGACTCGCAAGGGGATTTGCTGTGGTCCACTACTGTGGCCATGGTAAGCAGCTCTTTCACTTTCCTCTCGTAGTTCGCCTGCTTCAAGCTGTTTATCAAAAAGGAAAAAAAAACCAAATTCACAATATTATCGATAAAATCATAACCATGTTGAATACATCTATCCATTTATAAAGAATCAAATTATGAAAGCAACAACGTGAAAGCAACAGAGAATACACTTAACATCGCCTCGTTCGACTGCGTATTCAAATCTCATCATCATCATCAATTGTTTATTTATTAACGGAAACGGAAAGAAAGGAAAGTGTGTTTGTGAGAGAGAAAGATTTTAATATTCAGCCCGATTTTGATTGAACAAGTCAGACAGGAATTGCTTGTAATAATATTGACAATGAGCAGCTTCTGGACAGGAACAATATTATTCATGAAAACAATAAACTTTCAATCAGATCATGGTTTTATTCAGACTGACGGACTTTTCAGCAACTCCTCCTTCCGCTCCTTTTAACTTCTCAACGGAGCATTATTAAAGTCGACAGGAAGAAGACAGTTGGGGAACACAAGTGCTGGGAGAATGAGTGGAGTGACATGACAAAGAAGCTAGTATAAAGGGGTATCTAGTGTAGTACACATGAGAAACTCTGATGGGAGAACTTATACTACAATATATACTTTTTTTATCGAAGTAAATGAAAAAGATGATAAGCATATGTAAAAGCAGAGAGAGACCACACGAGAGGAAAAACCTCTCATTCATCTTGAAATGAATGCATAAAATTTTTGGACGTGAAAGAGCTTCACCAAGCTCGCAAGACAACTCGACAAGAGACTCTTGTCTGAGACTTATTTCCACTGATTTATTACAAGCTTGTCAAAGAAGGCCATTAATTACACTGTGTCAATCCGGGCGTGAGGAATGTCCGGAAAATGAAGAAAATTGGGATGGAAGGAAAGACGGTGGCAAAGGAACGTCAAAAAGAAAGCTGCTCTCTCCACCTCTTCCACTTTGAATGGAGACGAAGACGATGATAGCTATAAATATCATTTCTCCATTGATTGTTTCCACATGGTGATGATAAGCAGAGGAGGAAATGATTAGCAAAAAAACGGGACACAAGCATTGATAGAAACAACGGACTTATGAGAGTGAGCCTTTCAGAAGTTGTGAATTTTTGGGAAATATGATTGGATTGTGGGAGTGCCATCCTTCCCAGGAGTAAATGAACAAACTGGGAATGACGGACAGGACAACATTAAAATGAGATGTTCATGAAAGTGGCAGTGAAAACAGCCGTCATCTCACAGTCAACATCCACAGAGAGGATGGCTTTTAAAGAAAGAGAAAAAAGGAAAGAAGTGGAATTTTCTCCGGAGAAAGAAAATTAAGTATGACGAGGGTAAAAAGGAGCGTTTTCACTGACGAACCACAAAACACGAAAGGGAAATGCGAGGAGGAAGGAGAGGGACAAGGTTTTCCACCTCACTTTCCGGCAAGCTCAACAAAGCCACTACATGCACAGACGAAAAAATATATGTATTTTAGCGGTATAAGAAAGAAAGCAGGATATGTGGAGAGTGTAACATCTTCATGACCAGTTTCACTCTGGCTTACCCATCAACGTCAGTAAGGCGGACTCCTGGAGACGTGTTGAAGGATCGCTTCTACAAAGCCGCACATGAAAATACGAAACAAAATGAAGTTACATTAGAAATTCCAAATAAAACGTCACATTTCCTCTTTCCGCATTACTTCTCTAACGCTCTTTTATTATACGTTTCTGTAAATAGTTGGTATAGTATTCTATAGAATGTAAATATATGTTTCTGATGTATTAAAATTGTATGCTATGAATTGAAGATTATAAGGATGCTTTTACTAACCTTAAAATACACATCTTGGAAATAGGAATTCATATTTAAACCTGCGAAAAGGGAAGCAAAAGTAACATTGTTACAATTAACAATTAAACATTATTTAGCAGTGAACTTCGATAAGATAATGTGCAAGCGAGAACTACGGAACAAGGAATTTTTTATTTCTGTTTTCACAGACAAGTTCATAATCTTCCAAATATTAAATATACGATGTTAGTTGATAGAATTTAAATCAAAATTTACCAAAGCTTCCAAAGTGGTATGTTCTTGACACATCTGGAAAAAATAAATAAATAAAAAAACATGGTAAAGAAAGATAGAAATAAATTGAAAGAAAAAGAGACCAAATGGTTCGTAATTCCAGACCTGGAATGATACATTCACGCCCTTTCCGAATGTCTGGCAATCTCATCCACATATCCCAGTCCCACATCTGTGTCCACCGCACCAACAAAGAATACAAGAATAACAATAACACATTATTATTATTTCCACCATTACATATTATTTTTCAAAACCAGTGAATCAGCAGCGAAGCCCAAGTGACAGCCGCCGTAACTTGACATAATACAATAACAAGAGGACCCATACATTAAAAATATGTTTTCTTTTCTCTCATATCATCCGTCAATAGCGTGCCACCCTTATCTGGAAATATCGTGGAAACAAATGATGCATTCCATTTTCTCTCTCAAGCACGCACGATGTGAATGTTATCACATCTTTTCTCTTCTTTTTGGCGAGAGTGGTCACTGTTACCAAAGTCAGAGCCAAAGTGTCATCATCGTCATCATATAAGTCATTTTTTTTTCTTGGGAAAGCACACTTTCCACTGTGAGTGTGTCCAGTCATGACAATGCATCATTTTTACAAGTGTCCAGTTGAGCAGACAAACACGCACGTTTTAATACAAAGTACATTACACCTCTTCGCCTCTTTCACTGCGAGCGAAGCAACAAAGTGGGTAGATAAGATAACAAGAGCAACAGCAACATCGTGAGCAAACCCAAGAGCAACCAAGAGATCGGGGAACATATTGTCATCAATAAACAAAAGTTTCTTCTCCCCGCAAAACTAAACAGGGAAAGTTTGAGGCAAACATCAGAAAGTTTCATTAACGTGGCTCCCGTCTCCTCCATGATGATGACAATGATGTGAATTGGGAAAGTGGAGGGCTCGAAAAAAGTTTGCTTGCACTTTGACCATCGTGTGTGCGTGTGTAGGAGAAAGTATCAAGATTGTAATTGGAAGGCTGTTGTAAGTACCATGTTTACTCTGCTCAAAACGAGTTGTGAATTGCGTCGATGAGGCTTGTCCCTTGTAATATGTTTATAACGCATAAACTGGATGGTTTTCGTTGGGAAAACAAAATAATAAAATATAATGATGGTGATGTTCTCTTCTTTTTTGTTCTCCACACATAAACATACATACATACACATTAAAATTACCGGTGTAATCTGGGAAAAGTGAAGTTGCTCACTAATGGCATTATGTGAGCGGCCACAACCGAAACAAAAAGTCAACCACCTTTGAAGTGCATGCATGTTGACTACTGGAGTAGTGCTGCTATTTTTGGGCAGGACAGTTAACAAGAGTTGAAACAAAGTATCCTTGAAGGATCGAAAGGGAATTTACGTGTTTAAAATCATGAGAGTGCTGAACAGGAACCAATATTTTTTGGTGATGGTGATTTTGCTGCCCCAGCTTGATACTCTGAACTTTATAGTTTATTTTTAATAAACACAAAGTATAATTTCCCTTTTCTCAGATACTCCTATAAATTAATCATAATTATCGTAGACAATCATAGCTTTCATAATATTACGCTTTCCGCGAAAAGCGGATTAAACATACGTTCTCTACAGCTCCTCTTTCTTCCGGGGATATTTACATACAAGCTCTCGGTATGCTTTGAATATTAAGTGCAACTGCTAAAATTGATTTCTTGGGAAAGTCTCTCGAACGCGAATAAAAGGCATACTTTTAAAATATTAAATCTTTTTATGAGCAGAGTCAGACCACTCCAGTTCAGAGCTCTTACTTCAAATGACTGTGTGCGAGGAGCGAGCAAATTTTTCCTGTGAAAAAAGGTATACACACATTCCTTGTGCTTGTATGTAATAAAATATTGCCCTGCAATTTCATTCAGTCTGACTCTCTGATTTCAATCAATCTTGAAGAGAGCGGAAGGGAACGTGCATAGGAAAACAATCGCAGCACGGCACTCTCCTCTTCTCCCTTTTGTGCACCGTGTCTAGCAGCAACACCGACGTGCTTACTACATTACTGACGATAGTATATTGCTAACGGCTTCCTTCCTTTTCCCTTTCTTCCTTGATCGACTGAAAAAGGAGAAAACTGCCGGATATTTATTATGTGCTCGCTCACCTTTCTTTTCTGACACACCGTAGCCGGCGCTAGCTAGCCAACCTTGTTGTGTTCCAGGAACAACGAGTGAGGAAGGAAGGAACGAAGTGAAAACTCCGAAGCGAGTGAAGCTCTCCCGTCTGTTTGCACATTTGTTTTATTAAATTTGTTACAAAATGCTCTCATTGTCATTTCTTGTGCTCATTACATTCATTACTTCCTCGTAAAAAACAAACTGCTCAATTGACTCACAATGAATGGCAAATGAATAAAATTGAGAGTTGTTTAGACTTCATGTCTGTGTCTTAGTGTACCAGTAGTATTTTATTTTTTAACAAGTATCCTACGAAGTGGAGCAGTTTTAGTTTTGACTATCCCGGAATGAAGTCTACTATGGGTATGTTTTACAACGGGAAAGTCGAAAAAAAAATTTGTGAAGTCACAACATTATTCTAATCATTCTCTGTTTACCCCTTCCTTCCATTTGATAGTTCTATGAGCTCGTTAAATAATTCTGGTTTTCCTTTTGTATTTTATCAATACCCATTTGGATGTATTACAGTTGAGAAACACGCACAGCACAGACTTGGCAAGATCGCAGCACCGAAAGAATGAAACAAATTATCCATGTTTTATGGAAACAACTAAAAGTTGGGAAAGTGGATTGAGCAAAGCTCACAAAAATATATATGTACCTATTACATATGTACCTGTGTAGTGCTTTGTTGTTTTACAAACAAACTGTAATTGGCACACATTAGCATATTTTGTGCAGGTATACCGGGTACAATGTCATATTTTCTGACCTGGCAGCTGTAGCAACAGCAGCCACGTTTCTGTCGTTCATTACGAAAATGTCGTGTAATTAATAAATAATGGGTGGGCGTAATGCAATAATAAACATATACATCATATATGGATGCAGGTGTAGGGATATACATGAATTTGTCCTTTTTAAGCATGATATTTGTACCACGACGCGCTTTTTTTTGTCGCTTCTGGGATGAAAGAAAACACACATCCATTTTGACCTATCTTCACTGACGAATGTGCACGGTTCGCCTGCGAGAGAAAATTTGTAACTTTCGCTGCCACTCAGGCTTCCATAATAATCATGAATACAATAATGCGCACCGCAACAAACAAACAAACAAGGTGGAAAAAGTAACATTATAAAATGTCTGCATTTTGTATACGCTCCAGTTTATAAAAAATTCAAAGTTGAGTTTACCTTCTCCGGAGTGGGCCAGTTAGGTTCGAGTTCATTTTTGTAAAGTGACTTTTTTAATATCCAGCCAAGCCCTGGCATCGTCTCCACGCGGTACAGGAGAGAAGGATCTGCGCTCGTGTGCTCGTAGCCCTGGTCATTCCAGGCTGAGATGCAGTACAGTGTGGGATCCTCATCTAAAAGTCTTACTGTCTGACTAAAGTAACTGGACAGTGAAAAGAAAAAAAAATATTATGCTATCTTTGCGTACAACTAAGTGAGTCCTGGGAACCACAGCCTATAAAAATTTTCAAATGATAGAAATTTTGAGGTTGAATGTGTCACATCCACTAAGTTCGATTACGTTTGTTTAGTCCTTTGTGTACACAGTGACATGAGCGGAACCATGAATAAAATAGAAAATGGACTTGTGTATGCATAATATTGACTGGAGAAGGTGCAGCGTTGACCAAACTGTTTCCCTGAACTTTCTTTTGTCTAGTTAAGCTCAACGCGAAAACATGGCGTACATGCAAACTAGTGCACTCAGGTTGTCAAAATGTGCACTTCCATTACGCATAAAGTAATAAAATTAATATGTTTCCATGTACGCCCACGTCTGGTGTCATATTGAATATTACCATTATTTGTGGAATAATGAAACAGGAGAAAATAAAACGGAGAATATGATCATGGACTCATTACGCTCCGTGGTAATAATCATAGTAATAATATGTACGCAAGGTGTGTACATCTGGGTCTAGTACATATGTATGTAGAGTGTGGTCATATCCAGAAAAAAATGGGATAACATGGTCATGTGTGCTGCATCCAAATAGTATTACTCCTATCAAAAAAAAAATACTGAAAGAAAAAAGTGGTACGGTTCGCTCTACTTCTTTCTCTGATAATAATAGTGTGGACTTCCCCGGAAACAAACATAATGTTATTTTGCGTGAAAGAAAAAAAACGGAACGCGAATATATAAAAAATGCTAATCAGATCACAATGGGAGATACTACACTGGCAATATACAGAGAAATAGGCAATTTGAATAAAAGCTATATGAGAAAGGGTTTTGTGTCCAAAATGGGAGTCACCCGAAATGCTTATAAGTAAGCATCCTTTTTTATACACATTGTTGAGTAACTTTTGGAGATACTAGGAATTGAACACATTTCGTTTCTCTCTCCCGACACGAAAAAAGACTGACGTAATGGGCCATTTCAAAAAGTAACTGGTTTACTGTTCAAGTGCACCTCAGCAAATCGAATGGATGGGGCATAGGAAGATTTAATCTTATTTATTGACTCACCGGAACAAGTATATGAGGCCGATTACTTGCAATAACAGCTACTGGCACATCAAAAGTGGAATAGTTTAGAAGCTACAAGAAAACAACAACAATACAAGTGTCTTTGTAGGAACCACACTAAATTTATAGATACTCTCCAACTGCACACAAGTTAACCATCACATAATCGATAACAAAATTCAAATAAATGTATGTCAGTAGTAAGCCATGCCAGAATGAAATCTTACCGCGGACGGTGTCTTCTGGAAAGTAAGGGGTGAGGGGTCCTTACAGCTACAAACGCTACCATATCCTTCAATATGATTGCAAAACTCTTTTCTCCTTTCGTTCTCTTTCGAAGGCTCCCAGTCACATTGACTCTCTTTAAAAATGATTCAGCATAAAAGAGTAAAAATGTATATAAACATTTTTTAAAAAAAGATATGAGTACTTCCAACTTTCTTATTACATGTACAATACTATAGCATCTTCTTAAGTGCATATTAATATGCAAAAGGATTTTTGTATAAAAAATTGTCTTCTTTTCCTTTGTTTTTCCTTCCATAACCATGATGATCGTGATAGCGAGCAAATTTCATTCCACTTTGCACACACTTTCTTCTTCTTCTTCCCTCCCGCGTGCCTCCTCCGCACAATTCGATATTTTTTTTTGGAAAAAAAGAAGGAAAGAAAAAAATGGTGAAGGAAGTCTCGACAAAAAAGAAGGGCATATAAGGGAATTATTCATGTTATCTGATGGCCCCTCATCTATGTACATACATATGTGACATCCTACATAAATATTACATCAAAACCATCTGTCGTCGTTTCTTCATACACTTGTGTATTTTTTTTTTCAAGAGAGAATTGCGTGAATTTTTGAGCTGCAGTCACATACACCAAAAGAGACACCAGTCATAGACGTTTTCATAATATTATTTTAAGTAAGAGAAGAGTCTAATATTTTCAAAGTTATTTTCTTTTCTGTGAAACAGCATGAAATGAAATAAGCAGTGTAGAAAAAAGTTTTCCACTCTTGAACCAGCGCTGCTGCTGCTGCTATGCTGGTTGCTGATGATTCTGATACGGAAGTGTGCCGACTGTGTGCGGATATGACAGTACAGATGAGACAATTAGTGCGTACTTCCAACCAACTAAACTGAAAATTTCCTCGTAGTTATTTCAACAATAAAGTTTATTACAAAGATATTATGAAAATTCATCAAGCGATCTTTCCGATGAATCTCTCTGCGTGACGTCTAGCCCAAACTACAGTTACTCTTGTGTGTGTGAACACAAAAAAAAACCTTGTGTTTGTGTCTCTCTGCAAAATTTTGACAACAACAAAACTTTGCATAAATAAAATAATCATAATAATAATGTGTCTCACTATTCTTCCCGAAAAACAAAAACGAAAGAGTAGATATATTTTTTTTTTCATTTGAGGCTTTACCTATGCTCCTCTCCTCTTCTCCCCAACTGTATTTTTTTAATTCTTACAAAAACCCCCGTCGCAGTACTTTTTGCTCTTTTCTCCGTTCATATGGACTTCTGGTACTTTTAAACTGTTTGTTTGAGAAGTGAATGCCAAAATGGAATGAAATTCGAGGAACTTTAAATTAGATAAAAGAGAGAGAATTCGAGACGGTTGGAGTATTTTAACTTTGACTGAAGACGATATAATTCTCTATTTTAGCATTCATCATAAGAATACAATCAACAATGTATTCTTCTTGTAAACTTGTTTTTTTTTCTTACATTTCATTTTGATATTAATTTGCTTCTTGTCTTTCCATTGTACTGATCAAAACTTGATTATTATTTAAATGAGAAATTAATTAGTTTACGGAGATGGGTAGCAGTTGTTCATTTTGAGTAATACCTTGCAGGGACATCAAGGGAACCTGAACTTTCAGCGAGACGGGAGCACCCCAACTGTGGAACTCCGTACTTTTCGAATACTGCTCGGCCAGTGCCTTCATGGGCGTTTTCTGTGTTTGCTCGCTCTTCCTCGTTACCATCGCCCACATATCCCTCCACCCGAGATTCTTCGCTCTTTCGGAGCCCATCTTGCCCAGCGTCTCGCGAGCATTGTGTTTCATCTGAAATGTCCCTTCGTCCTGAAAAGAGAAAAGGAAATGTAATGAATATAAAATTAAACAAAGTTCTTGTCCCTTTATTTTATAGAAAAAAAAACCAACATTTCTTTTACATGCTAACTCAACCGTGAATGTGCGTCACGAGAAGATACTAGAAAAAAAAGTAGCGAACTTATTGAATCAGATTTGGCCACGAATTGGCCAAGTGCAGAGGAAGAAATGAAATGTCATATTTATCATCATCATCAGAGAGCCATGGTCCGATGAGCACGGCATTCATCATCACCAAAAACACCCTCTGAGTTCCGACCAGTGTGACAACTATTGTGCTAATTTCATTTATTCTCTCTATACTATCCTACAAAAGTATTTTATTAGGAGTTTTTTTTAAATACAGTATTTCGTACAGATAATATATTTTAGGTGGGTAATGGTATAAATAATATTATTCATTGAGTTTTATAACAGTCTTCATTTAGTTTTTGCTTCTCAGCTGCTTATTACAAAAAAATTCTGCCTTAATTTGGTAATCAAGTTATGAAAAGATCATCGTGCAGAATTTTTCCTTTTGAAAATTGCCCAATGTCACTTCCCGTTCCTCTACCGCTTTGTACACAATATTAGCAAACCTGACATAGCCAGCTGAAAAAATCCTATTACACAATTGGTGCTCCAAAATGAAATTCCGTTGGTTAGCATGCACACCCCATTACATGATTATGTTGACTGATGACAAATGATAACTTCATTCTTTTTCCTTGTCACCACGTCGGTAATTGAATTATGAAAATCGAAAAAAAAGGAATTAAATCATTCCTTCCTGACTGAGGTCTACAGGTATGTGTTTAGGGGACGGATTGACTAGAATGACTACCTTTTATAATAATAATAATCCTCATCAGTAGAAAAAGGAGATCCGGCCACAAAGAAAGAAAGAAAAAAAAACATGAATAACAGTTGTTGACTGTTGCATTACTCACCTTAATTGCAAAGACGAGGATCCTCCCGTCAGCAATCATATTAAGGAATAAAACCATCGCCTCGTCCTCGTGTGGTGAGTAGGTGTCAAAAACACGCTGAGCCATCACACTCCCCGTCGCCTGGTTCAATACCAGAACGTGAATGCCTCGATTCTTGTTCGGCTCGCTGTCATCGAGAATCTGTGCGGGAATCACATGAAGAAAAATCCCCACCATCAATATTACACATGTCAGCAGGAATAATAGTCATAATGCAATTTGTGCAGTAATTCAAGGAGAAAAGATAAACCACAATGAAACCAATCGTTTTCATGCGGCTACCTTTTAAATAAATAAATTGAAAAAGATTTCGCGACCAACTTGCACTTTTCTCCATTCAAATTTCTTCCAAGGCAAGAAAAAAAGCATGTGTCCACCCGATTCACGCTGTTCAAATATTATGTTACAAAAAATGCACGCTTTCTCCGGATAAACCTTAAAATTAAAAAGTAAAAGGAAAAAGGAAACCATGAGCCCATGATGTATATTTTATGTGCTCCAAAAAGGAAAAAAAAAGAATGTCAAAAGAGAAAAATATGATTGTGAAAAAATATGTAGTAGTGCGTGTGTACCAAGAAGCATCAGGAAAAAGAACGGGAGACAGACACATATTCTTGTTCAACCAGACAAACACAGAGAATAAAGAAATATTACGAGTGGAACACGACTCTCCACAATTCATCATGGAGGCTTCGAGAAAATACGAGATATGTATATTGTCATCATAAAAAATTGCTCCCTTTGAGACATCAATCAATATATGAAAGGCAGTTAAGCAAATGGTTATACATTTCTTTGCATTGTATATCAAGAAAAACACAATGCCATGCGAGGGAAAATCAGTGAAAAAAAAATCTATAATATTCAATAGTTGGACTACGTATGTACATGCCACTCGCAGATATACATTTTTTATCTCTTTCTTTTTTCGCTATTGTGTAACTACTCTGCACCGCCGGGATTTTTTTTAGAAAAAAAAAGGCTTACACTTTAACTGGACTTTTTATTTTTATTCAAATGAAAATGTTTACTCGAGGTTGGGTATTTTCTTGGTAGAATCAAAAGGGCTGCATAAATATTTCAAGGAATAGCGATTACATATTATTATTATTATTTTGCATATTATATAGAATTGTGAACATAGTAGATGACACATGACATGACAAGCCTTTTTTCTCCCTTTGGTCCTCCTCTCAGACGATTTTCTAGTTCTTTTATATTTTCGAAAGTAGATTTTGAAATTTTTCTCAGAAAAAAAAACGAGAACGAAATACTGTTTTTTCTGGTTGAACTAAAAATAAAATATTAGGAATGTATACAAAATAAGAAACAAAATATGGCTTGATCCTCTGTTTGTTGTGTATTTTCTGGCAACTTCTTTCTTTCCCTGCTT
>JAHZNF010000448.1:0-28842 GCA_027744215.1 Troglopedetes dispersus | reverse complement strand
GAGATGAAGCAGACGCTTCGTGTGTACATAATGGAGAATGAAGAAAGAGAGATGTTGATTGTGATTTTATTTATTCATGCTTCCCCCATGCATGCGTTTTTTGTTTCGCTGTCTATTTTTTTCTTGCTTGCTTGCTCCGCTCCATGTCAGCCGGTGACGTTGGAGGGTCAAAAAATATTTTTTGCGAGTTGTTTTCCTGTCTTCCGTGTCAATAATTGTAATTGATGGGGAAAGTGCATGAGAATAGATAAGATAATAACATGAGGAAATTATCATGAAGTGACACAACAAATTGTCTTATCGATGGCACTCAACCATTGTTAAGATGAGGTTGGAATGTAGTCTATTTTTTGGCCGCCTTGAATTATTGAGATGGGAAAATATATGCCTATATTTTTTCTAGATGGAGTGTAGATAAGCACATCTGTGGCATCACAGAGAGTATAATAGTAATATTGTGCTACTCCAAGAATTACCACGTATGTTGAGAAATGGGCCACGTAATGAAGCAACAAAATAGATTAATGAACCTTGACAGAAAAGTTGACGAGCTCAGGTGGCGGTCTTGATCCATCCGCGGTTATTCGTTTTGTTCCTTGCTTCTTCTTCTTCCTGATTGAATTTCTCATTCTGTTCCATATACATAAGTCGAACATTATGTGCCACTTGTTTTTTTGGTGATAGTATTCCTCAAGGAATTTATTGTTCTGTGGTAATAATACAAATACCCATAATACAAATGCACACAAAAAATGTGTGCACAGATTTTTTCGGTGACCCGAGTAGTGCATTAGGAAAATGGAGATGTTTTCATAATATATTGTTCTCCTATTTTCGAATAAAAAATAACATTAGTCATGCTTATCATCCATTGCCCAGGTCGAGTCAAAAAAACGGAGCACAAATAAATTGCCCATGCGCATGGCCATATTATTACATTACGAAAATTTTCTAGAAAAAAATATAATTCCAAGATGGTCTTGCAACAGAAAAATCAAGTTGTATTTTGGAGCACCGCACCAATGTGAAATGGAGACCAGCTTTTTTCTTTCTGAATGTGTGTCAGAAATGGTTGGAAGCATGTCGTTAGGAAGATTAAGCGTAGAAGTGTAATCAAATTATATGGCTTGTTGACTCCACACGAAGGTCTCTTCTGGTTTTGCACAGTTGTGGACACAAAAAAATATGAATGAAGAAAGAATACATGAGTTAGACAAGATGGTGTGTGGAAATGACAGGCATGGGCAATAATATGGCATATGGCATGTGACACAACTCTGGCATTTTGCTACTACTCTTATTTTATTAGGGAATTAATTACTATAAAAGTCTGAAACATAAATGTGTGTATATATTTATGTAATGTGTAGTACAAATAACAAAAATGAGTGTTTTTCCCCACAATGGAACTTCATTATGGAATGAGGCTCTTGATGATGATGATGAGAGTTTATCATGCTCATTAGGTAGCTTCTGGTGCGTAATTATTTCGTTTCTTTTATTTTTGTTGTTGTGGTGGTGCTCTTTTTTTTGGAAGGAAAATAATTGGAGCTTTTTGACGCGGAGGTTGGTATGGTGCGAAGTAGTGTTTATTCTCCAGTAATTATATGAATGACAAAAAATTACTCTCTTCATTATTCCAAAAATAATTTAAGATAAGATCTTGTTTTGTGTGTGTATAATTCCATTTTGAATGTGGTTATAAAAAATTAGACATAATTTTTTGTTGCTGTTTGTTTTTTTAGACGAAGTACATTCCTTGGATGGATCTCGTTGGAGGTACCGGAATTCGAGGTGAGTTTGTTATTTAAAAAAAAACTTTTTTATTTATGACCACAACCATATACTTATTGAGCGACCTATTCCAGAAAAGTTAAAAATCTCGAAATCTGTATCTAGTTAAGACAAACATTGATAAGGAATAATTTATGACAGCGCTAACATTCACCATGTATGCACACGACTTGACATAAATAACATAACAAGTGCTCCATAAAAAAATAACTTGTCTGGCTCATGCTAAGTTAAGCACCATAAATCCATGGAAATAACATGGCTTTCCCAAACTTGTTTCATTTCAATTGGAACGAGATGGATAGATTTGGATTGGTGAGGAGCAGCAGCCCCCAAAGTAAACATCCTGTCATCACTCATTTATTCCATGTTTCAGTCCCTCTTTTTCTCCTGCCTAATCTGTCATGTTTTTTCTCTCTTGTATTTGTGCACACACACACCACTTTCTCTCTCCAGAGGAGCATGTAATAATATTGGGGATTTAGATGAGTTAATGTCATGAACCGAAAAACAAGAAGAGAACCAACCAAACCGCCACAAATTATTGTAATGTAACCTTTTTCCCGAATAATAAGCCCCGACGGATGCTCCCGATTTCTTAACCCTTCCACACGCCAAAAAAACTTGTATGCACAAACACACAACATTTACTTCCACAATTTTTCCTCTTACGGAAACGTGAGGGAGAAAGCTTCTTTTTTAAAAGTAGCTTCATTACCACTTCTGTTGTTACGTACCAGGCATTGTGTGTCCATATATATTTTTGGTGCTCTACCAGTAGTATGGTAACTCGACACAAGTGTGTGTGTGCATATATATCTATGCACATGAAGCAGTGAGCCAAAAAAAGAAGAAGCCCATTAGCTTAAACCCTTCAATCAAATTCACGACATGGATCCCTCTCCGCTGCTCTTGCTCGCTCCACACAATCTCCTTTCTCTAGCTCAACTTTGGGATATTATGTATAGGAATGGAGCACAATGCATGTAACCAAAAAGAAGAAGAAGAAGAGCTTAACTATATCCGAATCCTCTCTCTCTCTACTCTGATGTTGTCAACCTATCCTCTCCCTTGTCTTCCATTCATTTCCTCGCAGAGTGATCATCACTCTCAGTGATTTTCATTGAGCTCCTTTCCCGTTCACGATGATGACGATAACCATTGTTATACATTTATGCGCACAGAAAGAGAGAGAGAGAAACTAACGACCTGCAAAAGCATATGGACATCTGAGCCCTGAAGGAATGTACAATTTTCTTTTGAAAGGAAAGTGGATACAGAAAAGTTGTGCTGAAAGAAGACTGTCGTCATCAAATCACTCTTCTTATCAATCCTTTTTTCTATATTATGCATGGAGCAATATGGAAGAATGCTTTCGTCCATATTTATGGACACACAAGATGGAGAGGAAAGTTAAAGAACCTTTAAAGCACACACATATTTTTTCTGTACACCCACCACTCACTCCGTCATAAGTAACCGAGCAAAAATGCACACACACACTTATCTCCACATTAATATTGTGGAACTGCATTGAACCAACAGAGTGAGTCCTACAATACTGATTATCCAATTCAATGCACGACAAATCTCACTAAAGAGCAGTGTACTTATCACTCCTGGAAACCAACTAAATAATATCATATTATATCTTATCATCAATTTTATGTACATGTGTGCATAGTGGTGGTGGTGGAGGTGGCTGGCGATAGATTAAAGGGAAAAAAATGAGAACGTTCAATAAAAACGAGCTCTCCTTTTACATCCTTTTTGGATCTTCTTAAAAGATGTTTGGAATGTTGAAGCTTATTGCTCCACTATATCCATACATTTATGGACACAGAAGAAGAAAGTTTGTTGTGTGTGTGTGCAGTAATGTAACAATGTTTCCATACAACAAAATCTGAACAATTTTTCCCCCTTCGAGAAAAAATATTTCCTGGTTTTCCTCCTCTTTCTACGTCGCAGATCTCCAAAAAAAAGAGAATTCCTTTTTTGTGCCGTCTCTCTTTTTGTGTGTGTGCATTATTGTACAGAAAAAAAAAGAAGTTGGATTTTTGTACGGTGCACACTTCACTGGCATTGCATTACAGAGATGAAAAGAATCTCAAGTTTTTTCCTTCTTCTCGGATTCTTATACAGGAATGAAATGTGAGTGTGTGTGTGTGTGTGCATAAATGTATTTTCCGGGTGAAAAGTGGAGGAATGTTTTGAAAAAAGAAAGGACTCTCGGATCGGAGTTTAGTGAGCCTCTGATAATGTGAAGTTCTATATAGAATGAGAAGAAGAGGAGAAGTGAATGTGAATGCTTCCACATAAAGTTTAGTTTTTATATCGAGTTTCATTTTCTGCTCCGAACCCGAGCTCCATATGTGTGTGTGTGTGTATAGAGTTGAGAAGAAGAAAAGACGAGATGGGGAATCCGATAGGCTGCACTTGAGTTAACGACAAATCTGCCAGAAGGGGTAGTTCTACTCAACTATACTAGGATATTATGAAACCATGTACTTATCTGAAACTGAGGGTTATCACTGATATGAGCATATCCAAGTGTTTGAGAATGGAAATTCATTTAGAAGAAAAAATACGTTTTCTAGTCAAAACAATTTTTTTGTGACAAGTAGATACACAAAAATTGAAGCTTATCGAGAAGGGTTATCAGGTTTCTCAAATAAAAGTATCCCAGACATGCAACCTTTTTGTGTAAAAAATACATAAATAAATAAAATACATAGGGAAAAGTGGAAGACCATCATTTAATGCATGGAGACAAGCACAAAAGGAAGAAGGACACAAGCAGCTCCATATTAAAATGGAGACGGTGGCAAGATTTCGTTTTTTCTGCACATACTCCTCCACGATTAGGTAAGCTTGTGTCTTCTTCTAAATAAATACACTAAATGGACATGGCTTGCGAAACTTCTGAAACAGAAACAAGAACCTTCTTATCTTTCTCCACAATATAAATATGGACACATATCCAGTCAGGGCACACATCATACAAATATATATTTTTTATTTTGGAGTACAGTCTCCAAACATAACATGACATAATAACATCTTTTTTTTAAAAAAAAGAAAGGAACGGAACGAGATTTTCCGTTTGAAAAAAGGACACACTGCAATATCTTAGATGATAAGCGAAGCTAAGAAAAAAAGAAACCTGTGGTATGGTATATATGTATTTATGGACACACGTTTATAAGAAGCAGCAGCAGCAGCATCGTGATCATCATCCTCATCATTGTGAGCACGGTCGTCATCTCAATTTTTTTTCGAAGGGAAAGCAAGCATACCCGGAATGCTGATGGAGATAAGTAAAAGCAGCACAAAGAAGAAAGGAAAAAAGTGGAGCCGAAGCCAAAAAAGAAAAAAAATATATATTCGAGCTCCATAAGGAATCCTTATTCGAGTGAGAATACTCCTCGAGCATCACCATCACCACCACCATCACCAACCAGCATTACTACTGACTACTGCAACATTTTTTTTTGCTCCACTCGGAAGACGCGGTACACTGCTTCTTTCTCCTGTGCACACACACACATACAGGCACGCAGCAGCAGCATCTTTCCATCTCCACACCACTTTGCTTTTTATGACCCACCATGATAATATATGGTATGGAGCCAAAACTAAATATACATATATATAAGTTGCTGTTGTTATGCAGGATGGAGCAGTGTACCAAAATATGGTATATTATGGAGCACAGTGCTCCGTTTACTTTTTTTCTCTGGTGATGATGGTGATGGTGTGTGTAGTAGTAGTAGTATTGTGGAGCAGAGTATAGCAGTGGAGGATCCGGATTTTCATTTCGGATTCGCGTGCGTTCTCATGTCCCAAGAGTCAAATCGATACATTGCATTCTTGGCCCTACCCCTCGATCAAGACTCCGGGACTCTGTTTTCACTTCTTCTCTTTCTGAGTGAGAGAGCTTTTTTTCCCTATTTTATTTTTATGGACACATTTCTCTCTCGGAGGGTAGTAGACATGGTATGGTGCAAAGAGCTACCCCTCTCTTGCTCCATAATTCGAGTGTAGACACACACACATAGATTTTTTCCCCTTTTCACTACTCACTTACTTTATTCTAAACGACTACGACCCTAACTAACACTTGTACTACATAACTTTCTCCAGGAATACGTTTTTTTCCAGTTCGCCCTCGCTCTCTTTTTTTCTGGAAGTGGAGTCAGATTTGAAGAGAGCTGAGAAGAGAGAGAGAGAGAGCTCATTTCGTCTGCAAATGAAATGCACGATTGTGTCTGTTTTTTAGAGTGACGATAGTGAGTGAGTGAGTGCCAAAGACGGAAAAGCAGTTTTTTTGTATACTTACATGTATGTAACTTAGTGTGTCCATAAATGTATATATATATGTGTGTGTGTCCATATTTGTGTGGAGAAAGGAGATGATTGTTATTGAAAAAAAATGTGTGTGTGAATAGAAAGCTACGCTGCTATGTCCATCGTCAGCAGTACCAGGGCCACCACCGCAGCAGCACAATTTTTTTATCGGGTTTATTCACATAGCGATAAGTAGTAATGTGCACCTGAATGAAAGGAACTGAATAGAAAAAAAATTGTGATTGGAACTGTTTGAAAAAGGAAGAAAATTATATAAAATTTGCTCATTAAATATTACAACGAATTTTGTGTTTAAAACGTTGGATAAACGTGTGGAATGAGCTTGGAATGGTATTTTATGGAGCAGTTTGAGTTCCCAAGATAAGATGGTATTGTTCCAGTTTGTGTTTTGTTAAAAATTGTTATTGTTGTTGTGTGAATGATTTCTAAAATCAGGAATGAGTGAAAAAGTTCAAGGAAAGTGATAATCCGTGATAAATGGAGACTGTGCGGACTGTGTCCATAATTAATCTTTTTGGTGCACATGGAACAGGCGGATACCCATCCATATCCCAATACAGAATTTTACATTCTCCGAATATACTAACAAATATTACACTTGTGTGCTGGAGAAATAATTAAATGTTTGTCGTGGGTGGTCTCCGGGTGCAACATTTTCTCCATAAAAAAAATTCCTTCCATTAAAAATCAATAATGAGAAAAGTAAAAAAAGTGAAGCAACTCCGTCACACGTTTCCTCTTACGTCTGAACCTTTTCCGTCATGCTGAACACAAGACAAGAATACAAAAAGACATGGCAGCTCTAGATTATCGATTTTACTAACCAACCTGATGTGACTTTTTCTTATCATGAGTGTGTACAAAAAATTAATGTTTCCATGTATAACATATTAAATATGTATATTATCCTGTTTACCATTATAACTTTGTTCGAAATACCGTCGTGAAGAGGATGTTTGCCAACGCACAAGAATAATAATAATAATAAGTCTCTCGATAAGCTCGAGTCGACACACCAACAGCGGCAGCGGTGGTGGTGGGAAATGTCAGAGTAAGTCTAAAAACTCCAGACAATACTGTGTGTGTTTTGTGTCCACATTAAAAGGACAAGAATGAAAAAAGGGGGAAAGCATGAAAAGAAAAAAAAACTTTTCCTTGCTAGTCACAATTTTTTTGTGTCCACATATATGATTGTCACTCCAAAAAAGTGAAAGAACCACACACAAGACGAGTATATTATAATGGAGTTAGATAACAGAGTTTTTTGTACACAAATTGTTACCAAGAGTGGATTAATATTATTGGATTAATAATAATACATATGTACAGGCATTTTAGTTTCCTGAGACGTAGTATGTCCATGATAAGCCAACCTACAAAAAGTATGTATTGAATAAGAGCGCGAGGAAGCGGAAGCAGAAAGTTTAGAAGGAATATGGGCAAGTTTTTTTGGAAGAGTGTCTCCAAAAAAAGAGAGAATGATATGCCACGTCATCCTCATCATCCTTTTTTGGAGAAAAAAAGGTCCATTCTTTTTTTTCCAAAAATGCCTGAAATATAGACACACGCGTGTGCAATAAGAAAAATGCTGTTTTTATAACGACTAAAAACAAGCGAAGATACTATTATAATGGTGGCGTGTCCATATATCCATATCCGGTTCTTATATTATCCACATTTTTAGAAGCGTAAGAATGCATCGGAGAAAAGAACGACAAAAAGTGAAATGGCGTCTTCTTGTGTCAGTCTCTCTCTTTCTTTCTGCTCCGCTGTTATTATTATTGTCGTTGTCATTTCCGTATTATGATTATGACTCTTTTTCTACGATATTATTAGAGGGAAATAAAATAATCCTGCTCAGTTTACTGCTTTGTGTGTCCAAAAAAATACGAGAAGCTTAGCTTGTGTATTGTTGCCCGGTGGCAAGTCTCGTTTATTTCTTGTGCATATCAAGTGAAAGCCATTGTTATATTTGTTCCAAGGAGTCATAGATAATATATATATCTATTATACTTGTGTCCATAAATACAATTTTTATAATGCATTTATATAAGTTGTCTCTTTTTCTTGTGTCCATAAATGCTGCGTCAGCAAAGAGCAAACTATCACCACTACTAAAAATGAGGAAAAAAAGAAGGAGAAAGTTTGTTATAAAAGGAAATTTTTTTTCTATAAAATATTATTGTCTCATGGTTTATATGACATGATAAGGAAAGAGAGAGAAAAGTATTATGTTACAAAAAGGAAGGACGCACACACACATGACAGGATCATTTTTATTCCTTTCCCTTCATTATTATTTTTTTTCTCCAGCAAAACTCTGGTGCAACCATTATTGTGCTCCTTTTCTTCTTCTTCTCTTCTTTTCTGACAAGCACCAGGACAAATTAAGGAGCACATCTATATAAAGTACTCCGAGTGCACCACCAACTTTGAGAACAATATATTATTATCTTGTGTGTGTGTTGGTTTTTTTGTCGCTCTTGTCTTCTTCTTTCTCTGTGAAAATCTACGCGCGCGGGAAGTGTCTCCATTATTATTAGAGAGTAAAAGAAGAGAGTACACACACACACACATAACCACTTTTAGCCACAGAGTCACTTCTGACCTGAGTTATGAGGCTCGTTGAGTAATTATTATTCCCTGAGCGCCACCACTCTCTATTATGCTTGTATATATGTGTGTGTGTCCATATGTCGCTGTGTGTTTTTTTTGGAGATGGAGAAGTATGAAAACTCAGCTTAAAATGCCATTACATGATGCCATTATTAGCGAGGAGAAGCGTGACGAGCGGAGAGGAGCTCAGCTTGCCACGCGAGAGCTTTTTTCCTAATGTCAAGTCTTTTTTTTGTTTCATTACACTAGTTACTACGGTATATGTAGTAGTAAGTGTGTCCATTTAATACAATTTTTTTTGTTGGACTGCTCGTTAGGAGAGATATGTTATATATATTTTTGGAGATGGTTTCGTAATAATAATGGAGATACTAGTAATTAAATGGAAGAGTGAGCCCAACTGTGTGCATAAATTCCTCCATGTTGTAGTACAGACATATCTTAGTATTGCGACACATGAATTAAGTTAATGGACTTTCCAGTGGTTCGGAGATAATGTTGACGTAGGTTTTTCTCGGTTGCTTATCTGATGTAAAAAAAGCTAATCTCATGGTTCAATAATTTGTCTCTATATTTTTTGTGTGTCTGCTCACAGGATACAAAAGAGTGCTGGCTAAAACTACGGAAAAGGAAAATGAGCAGTGTCTCATCTTCTGCTGCTCACACCAATCACCTTCCTCCTCGCCACAACCAGGTTATCTCGGTAACCACGAGTTTCGTTCCTGGGCCGAGTCAAGCTCCACCATCTGCCTTATCATCAGTGGCACCGGGAGTGGCTCCTGGAGTGCAGCAGGGAAGTAGTGGTGAAGCCATGGTTGGGCTTCCCTCGCATATCGAAGCAGAAGGAGTGGTTATCCCAAGTGTACCTCCGAGATCTTCCTGCAAGTCGCCTCCGGCAGACCTCTACTTTTCCAACAATCAGCAGCACCAGGAATATAGTGGAATTGTGGGAGGCAAGCAGCTCCAAAACTCGAGCACCATGGATAGCGGCGTGGAAGATTGTTGCGAGCCTCCTCCAGTACCTTCTATAGAACTTGATGATAAGCTGGGCTTTCGTGTTAGGGTCCACATGACCAAGCCGGAAGGCTCTGGTTTTGGATTTAGTGTTGTGTGGGTGTCACCTCCGAGGTAAGATAAGCACCAATTGAGAGCAAAATAAGAAGCAAAGATTTTTTTTCCTTTTTTTTCACTTGTGTGCATAAATAAATACCTCACATCATTACTAATATGATGTTGATGATGATGATAAGGAGGATGATGATAACAAAGAAACTCACTCATGCACTCCTTCACTTTTACTTACTTGTTTTTCAAGTGAAATAAAAAAGAGGGAAAACCTTCTTTTCTCTGCTCCCTTTTTTCTCTGCCCATTATTCATTGTGCTTGAATGTGGCGAGGAGACGGATTCCGCTAAATATTTAACCTTTACAACCCTCTTTTACGATTTTTTTCTTTTCTAGGATTGAGCGTCTCGAGAAGGATAAGACGGCGGATCTCGCCGGTCTCAAGATTGGCGATCTGATCATTGGAGTGAATGGAGAGGATGTTACCAGCGCGGCCAACACCACCATCTACAATAAAATGAAGTAAGAAAAAAAACAGAATATGCGCCACGTACAACTGTGCACACACATAATATGTAATGGAGAATTTTTCGTGTTGCGTAACGTGTCCATAAATTTCTCCCTTCCTTTTTTTATTTACTCCCGTACTCCTCACCTTTTTTAAAGGAGGAAGGGAAAACTGGTTGTGTCCATTATTCCACTTTTTTATGATCCGCTTTGGTTTAACGGGGTTTGAGGGAGTAAATAAGGAGGAAATAAAAAACAACTTAATTAATTCTTCTTCTTCTTTATGGAGTGCTCCATTTAAAAAAATAATATTTTTGTTGCCCGCGGGCTAGAAAGTCTCTTTTTCGCTTTCACCATTTTCACAAGCTTAACGAAGTGTGGTAATAATAAGAACAGGTTAAGTGAGTGAGTCCCCCCATAATAATCTATGTTGTAATCAGGCGTGTTTTTCCTGTAAAAAATATTGTTATTACCCGAATTAGCAGTACATAGTAGTTGCCACACGATTGCCACACACACGTAAGTTTTTTTGTGTGTGCACACGACATGAAGGTGGACACACACGCAATGCTTTTTTCTTTTTCTACGTACTTATCTGGATATTTTGTTGTAACAGAGTTGCAACAGTGTAAAATAAAAAAAACTTTGATGTCGTGTGAAATATTAGTATACACAAATTATGTTAAGCGAGTGAAAAAAAGATAAGCATATAATATATGTGTACAGACAGATGATTGTTGAGTGACCAACCTATATTTTAGTTCCACAAAAAAAATCCTGAAGGCTAACCGCTTACCATGGAGCATTTTTTAAAGCCTGTGAATGTGGCCACATTTGCACACGGGCCAGGAAAAAAGCATGTATTTTTTCCTAAAAGAGAAGTTTGAAGACGTTTTTTTTTATTTTTTCGTGAGACCAGAAAACAATGAGTTTAGGTTGTTCCGTGTTGGTGGTTGGGAAAAAATGGAGGCAGGTGGGAATGAAGTAGTGAGAGAGTGAGTGAGTGAAAGTAAAACAATAAGTTTTCTTCCCAAAACTTTTCTCTCTACATATGTACATGTGTGTCCATATATATGTATTTATGGACACAGTTTATATTGAGGAAAAAACGATATGTCGATATGTCTGGAGGGAAGAAAAAAAACCAGGGGAGGTCTCATGCTGGTGTTGGTGATGGAGAACAAGAGCGAAGTGGATAATTGATCCAACCGTCACATTAACAAGGTTTGTTTGTGCGAAAAAAAGAGAAGACTCCAGCTCGTATGTTTTGTGGATGGAGGAAGTGTGTGTATGTGCGGCCATGCCTATAGTCTTGTTTATTATCGACAGAGTTTGTTCTCACGTTGAAAGGTGCTCAGAATCTGCCAGAAGCAGCGCTGCTCCGTAACACCAAAATGGACCTCACACCAAGATAATATAAGTGTGTGCATGTGTGTGTAAAAAATGTGTAGGTTTTGGGAAGGTGTGATAATGTTGTTTTTTGTAGGGAAAATTGGGCTCGTCTTCTCAGCTCTTTGTTTGCATTGAGGTTTTGGTTATCTACATAGCTGCGTAGCCTCGAGAAAATAAATTTTATTACGAGTTAGATACGCTCCATTATTTTTTTTGGGTCAGTGGCGAAAGCACAGAACTGATAAGATTGTAGGTCTAGGAATTAATGGACACAGCTGTAATTAAAAAGAGGTTCTCAATGCCCTCATTTCTTGATGGCTTGCGGTGATGTAGAGATAATGAGGTGGCTTTTTTTCGCTTGCCATGAAAAAGATAAGTACTAAATGATTATTGATTTATTTCTCTGTTTGTTGATAAGGTCAACGGGGAAGGAGCTGGGTTTGGAAATTTGGAGAAAGCATCCCCACGTCGCGTCCCCTCTTCCTCCTCACATCACTTCTGCTGCTAACGTACCTCAACCAATTGATCCCGCCGGGTGTGTCCAGCCACCTGGAGGAGCTGCTGCAAATCTACCTCCTCCTCCTCCTCCACAACATCATTCCGCTCCACCTCCACCCAAGTCGAATGTAATAGCTGTGCAGGCTGAAACTCATGCTCGACCTACGATCCCAGCTGCTGCTGCTGCCACGAACAACCACAATCCGAGTAGTACCGCATTGCCTCATCATCAAACTCAACCTTATGCCACCACCACAACTACCACCTCCGCTATCACCTCTGCCTCCAATAATAGTAATAATAATAACAACAACCACAATGTGAAAAGTGTGGTAGCCACATCAGGTCTTCCCAACCATAGCCGCAGTAGTTCCACGAATACCCAGGCGGCCAATCCCATGATAAGCCGTATTCAATCACAACCTCCTACTTCGATTTTAAAACCACCTCCTCCCGCACCACCTGTCTCCTCCTCAAACTCCAGGGCTGCTGCTGCTGCTGGAGCCAACTCCAGCAGCGATTGTCCCAACCAACCAACCACGGGATCCTCGGCCTGGAGGATTCGCTTCAATATTGAGGTGGGTCAAGGCACCATAGTTTAAAAAAAAATAAAATTACTTTATAAATCATGTCCTATCAGCAGGGATATGTAAATTAGGTATGGTCACTTTACGCATGACGAAACAGTTTGATTGAGACTAGAAATTGGTTAACATGGGAAAAGCGGGTATCCATAATCCAAGAAGAAGAAAGTATTTTCATGCAACGGGAAAACGAGACAGGAATTATGTGCGCAGTATAGTTCTCCTTCGTAGTTGATTTATTAGAGTGGCGCAAGTCAGTTCCATTCCTCCTAGTTTCTGTTATAATGACTCTGCTCTTGCCAAGGGTCACGAATCACGGAATGATGAACACAAAAAGGAAATGACGTCCTTCACACTAGACTACTACTAGTACTACCATCATCATCTATGATGCTTATATATGTATGTGTGCAAAAAAATATATAATGGAGCAGAAGGAGAAGAGAAAGGAGCAAATTTGGGCATTCTGCATCAAGGAAATTACATTACGTGTCCGTTATTTAGATTACATCACACTCCCACCATGTAATAATAACAACGAGCCATTATTATTACCAGCTCCTCCGTTTCTTTTTGTGGAGAAAAAAAGAAGAAAAAGGAAATCATATTTGTGTGGAAGGAAATGTCCGATAGGTTTCTACCTTATCTTTCATCATCATCAGGTATAATAATAATGGAGCATATTCTATTGAGGTGGCGTGGGGCACAAACTAATAACCATATCTTCTCTTCACCAAAAACCATTTAATGTGTCTAGGACTCAACTTCTTTTATATTGATTGGAAGTTTTCTTTTTATTACGGAGCATTTATGCACACAAAAAATACTTTCTTAATTCTTGTTCTAGGTTCACCATTACCTATTTTCTAATCAGAGAAGGAAGGATAACATTCGATTTTCATTAATTGCTCCAAAATAAAAGTACATTTAGAGCATGAAACATTATTATTTGTGCATATTGTGGGGTTATAATATTGTCGATTTATTATGCACACTTGAATCCTGTATTCAAACTTGATCGAGAAGGAAAGGTATTTTACCGGGGAAAATTGCAGCATGCAATCCACTTATCTTTTACTTTTTATATAGAGCGGAGCAGTGAGGAAAAAACAAGGACAATTTTTTATATAGTGACCAACTTTGTGTGATAACCTTTTTGTATTACGACTATATAGTTGTTCCTGTCGTGATTGATTGAGACTGACCATGATGAATATCAAGCTATGGGTCTTTATATATATTTTGGGCGCGGAGGAGAAGAAAAGGGAAAATGAGATTTTCACTCTGAATATTTATGTATATCACACTCTCTTGTCTCGGGTGAGGTGCTCCTAGTGCCCTGCTGTTAAGCACTATTACCTTTTCATGTAAAAATCCCTCAAGAGCATTTTCTTGATGGGCTTCTGTTTGCAAACATGAGAGAGAACAGAGAAATATATTTTTTGGAGGAAAGATGGAGAGGTCTTTTCTGGAGGAGAACAGGAGAGGAATTTATGGACACAATTCTCACAATACTTTATGTACATATGTATATGTATGTATATGTAGAAATGACTCGAGGGACGTTTACTTGGGACACCACCTCTCTCCACTTCGTTTCAGACAACAATAATGCTCGCATTTTCTCTGAAGATGCTCCACAGTAATGACTGACACGTCCTCAGAGAAAAAATATTTTCAAGGGAGAGGGGGAAACACTTATACAATATTTTCTGGACACATACACAAACATGGGGCTTATCACCCTGGTTCACATTTTGAGTATACTGATAAGCCTCCGAAGAAATGTTATATATATTTTTTAAAGATGGATGAAGAGAAATTGGTAGAAAGCCGGGATTACATATTTTATGGGGAAGAAGTGAACCAGGGAAGGCTTATGTGTGTGTGTGTGCACAAGTCAGAGGAGCTATCATGATTATGTTTACAAAGGCTCATATCAAAATAATGAATCGGTAATAATTCAGCAGGGTAATGGTATCAGGGACTGTTCTCTTATTTTATGTGTGTGTGCACAAGTCAGAGGAGCTATCATGATTATGTTTACAAAGGCTCATATCAAAATAATGAATCGGTAATAATTCAGCAGGGTAATGGTATCAGGGACTGTTCTCTTATGAATTATTGCCCGGGAAAAATTTATTCTCGAGGTGCGAAACACTGCTATGCTGGAGGAGCACGTATAGTTTGAGCCCCTGCTCGCTCCGTAAAAAAAATTTGTTTGTTGTTGGTGGGTGCGTGGTGGTAGGTATAGGTAGTTCTGAGAGTGGAGCAAAAAGGGTATTTGGCTACATAAATTTACCAAGAAAAAAAATAGATTTTTTTTGTGGACACAAACGCAGAGTGAAAGGAAGAAGAACATTCTTACTAACCTGATGTGTAACAAGGCGGAGCAGACACAAAAATATACATTTGCCTCCATTTATGTATTTTTGTAGCAACGAAAAATATATATTTTCCTCGAAATTCCTTCTTCTTCTACAGTTCTCCTTTTCTTGGCACAGTAATGGATAACCGTGCATTTGTATAATGTTCTAAAAAAGCATTGTGTCTTCTACGACGAGAATACTTTTTGTGTGCAAAAATCTCTCCGTGGACACACAGGCCTTTTGCACAGTGGGAAATCTCCACTCAGGCAAAATTCACCATGACTGAAGCCATGCTGGAAAGAGAGTGCGATAGATCAAGTGTTACATGAAAAGACAAATTTTTTTTCTTTCTGCTGTGACCACACACACACTCTCCCTCTCTCTCTCTCTCTCTTGTTGACCATGTAACAAGGAAAGAAAAAAAATCTGGGAGAGGAGTGTGCCCGTTTTTCCTCATTGACGTTACATATTACATGCACTATTATTATTGCAGTTGGTCTGCTTTCTCTCTGCCCACAATGTATGCTCCCTGATGCTACATACATATATGTATATATTTATGGACACATTGAAACGTACAAAATGTCTCACGGAGAAAAAAAGAGAGGATGTGCTCGTAAATAAAAAATCGTTATTTTTTTCCTCTTTGTAGGTATATGGTTATCATCACGAAAAATAAAAGTGAAATGGGTTGGCTTTATTAATATGGGTGAGTTTTAGGAGAGTGGTATCTTATATGTTATCAGGCAAAAATTGCAGCCCACGTAAAAAGAGTGAAATAAATTTTAAGGGAAAATGAAGAAAGCCCTGCCTGGCCAAAAAAAGAAGAAGTGAAAGAATGCATGCAAACAACAAAAAAAGGTTTTGTGTGTGTGTGTGCATATATGTATCTGCAAGGGAGGATAATACTTTTTTGGTATGCAAAAAAGGGTTGCATGTTTCGAATGAAGAATCGTAAAAAATATAGAGGAAGGCACATAATTTATTCCTGTAAAATATGTGTGCCGCCATGCTATGCAGAAAAAAACATGGAGTGATCATGTTCGCTTGGTTCAGTTTCTTTATGGAAGGAATCTATGGAGTCAGTGTGTCCGGATGTCCATCACTCGCGAAAAAAATATTACACTTGAATTCAAGACTAAAATTAGGATATCTTTTTAAAACTAAAAATGGACACAAAAACAAATTGTCAAATTTTGTTTTTTTAATTCGGATATTTTATAAATTGAGTGCAGGGTTTATTTATACTTTTATTTTGTGCGTTTTGCAAAAAAATCAAGAGAAGAGAGTATTCAACGATGACGATAATACTCCCGGCGTGGCTGTTAGGAGAAGTGAAGCCATATATATTTTTGGGCTTGGTTCTGTTGTGTGGAAGCAGTTGCTCCTTGTCAGAAAATGTGGAAAGCATGAAGCTCCATGACAGAAAATAATCCTTTGCCAACACATCATGTCTCCTTACTTGAAACCCTGCTCCGTTATTTTTTTTATGAATGAGTATTTATTTATACACACACACACCTTCTCCACATATTAGTTGGAAAATAATGGGGGTATCTAATGCACGAAACATTTTCTTTTTAAAAATCCAAGAGTGGTGGTGGTGGTAGTAGTCGCTGAAACGGAAATGTTTTTGTGCTTTCTTTCTGGTGCAGAATATAAAAGCCGTGATTCTGAATCCCTTTTCTTAGCGGCAGAGTGTGTACTTTTATATGTGTTCAGAGATTTTAAACGCTCTACTTACTAACAAGATGATGCACTTACAGGATTGATTTGAAACTCTGCACATGTTTCTCTTTTGAAAAGATTCGTTTTTTTGCTAAAAAAAATGTGACTCCTTGTTTGAGTGCGTATGTATTTGGGAGGCGTTACATGGAATTTCTTTTTTTTTGTTTTTTTTGTGGATACTCACTCCAATAAATAATTGGATTGATAGAATTTGGTAATAATTGCATTGAAAAATTTCAATTAATGACCTTCACGTCGTGTTTCGAAAAATGTTGTCCATTGTGATTGGTAAAAAATGCATAAAGGTTGTTGATTGTGGGTTTCGTTTCGTGACTGATTTGCATGATAAGAGGTTTATCTTCTCGCGTGCCCGTAATTTAGTGGTATTATTATTGTTATTTTTGTTCGTGTAAATTGATTAAATGTTTGTTGTTGATATGTATGTAGATTATATATTGTGTACATAAATTTGTTGAATGCTGGAATGATTATAGTTGTTTGTGATTTTTTTGTTGATAAGTTGGCCCTGAAAATTATTATAATTTGTTGATTTTTTTTGTTTCCTAAAAAAAGACTTGCACCCAATACTACCTCAATTTTTTGTGTGTTTGTATGTATTAAAGTGAAAATTGTGTTTTAACAAGAATTATGTTAAGTTATTAATTTGTTTATTTGTGTATATTTGACGTCATTATTATGTTTCGTTGTGTATTTTATATTTGTTGTGATATTTAGTTGAAATTAATTTTTGTATAGCGCAAAAAAATATTTTTCAGCGTAGTATGGTTATCATCCTGCACACAGGTCTGATTTGATTTGAAGTACCTTTTATGACGATGGCACGATGTTTTATGTTGTATGTGTTGTATGTATGTGAATGTTTGTGTATTTATCAATGTATAAATTAGATTTGTATGTTGTATTTAATTATTTTAAGTGGAGATTGATTGATTGATTTTCAATTGAATTTCATTTTGGCGCTCACATGTATAATTTATCATTGTTTGTGTTGTTTATCTTGAGATAAAAATATATTTAATTTGTAGTAAAATTATAATTTATTATAGAATCCATTTGGTTGGTTTTTTTGTTTGGAAAGAGAGATATTTATATATATTTACCATTATGCATTTTAATAAAAACGCACTGATTTATTATTCACCAAATAATTCTTTTTAACACGTTCAGCTTTGTTCAATTTTTTAATTTAAAATGAGCTTTGTGTCAATTTTCACGTTTTTTGGTTGTTTTTTTGCATGCATGCCTCGAAAACAGGAGAACCCTAAAAAAGCTAAAATTAGAAAATTAACATTATTGTCTCCAATAAAAAAGAGCAAGGTGGACATGCACCTCATCTGGTGAATGTGTAACCTATCTCGAGATAGATGATAAGATAGAGTCGGTGAAAGTGTTCCCACAACTTTCTCTTCCACTTTCCATGAAAAATCCTAGATGGCTCTGAAAGCTCCTCGGCATAAAAAATGTATAAACTCATTATGACACAGCTATGATGACATGAAATAGATGGCGTGGCATCCAATAATTCCTCGAGATCCATTACTAAAGCATAAATTTTGATCCGTTTCGTGGGGGAAAGTGAACCGACAAGAAAAAGTATACAGGAGCCGTCAGCTTCCTAAAGGCACTTTTTGAGTGTGCGGTGCATAAGTTAGCACGCAGCGCACACTCAAAAAATGCTTTTAGGAAGCTGACGTCTGCTGTAGCTGATTAATTATTGCTGTGCTTAGAGAGTAAATGTGCTTCAGTCCCTTGTTGCAACATCCTGTCAATCTGACCAAATTCAGAGAGTTACATAGATCGACATGCGAAATCCCAGAACTGTAGTCAAGCGCAAGTCTTAGAACAGGTCGAATAAAACTCACAAAATATTCCGAAATACGAAACAAAATCGCAATCGACAAGCCCCATCCCCATATTATGAAAATAATTTGACATGAAATAGATGGCGTGGCATCCAATAATTCTTCGAGATCCATTACTAAAGCATAAAGTTTGATCCGTTTCGTGGGGGAAAGTGAACCGATAAGAAAAAGTATAATCTCTTGTTGAGAATGCATAAATGTAGGAAATGAAGCAGTTGTGTCCATAAATCTGATTCTTTGAAATGTGCTTTTTTTGGGGGAAAGCAGCTCCTGGACAACGAGGATGACAACCTTAAGCAGTTCTTCATTTGTGAACTTAAGTTTTTTCGGAAAGTCGTTGCCGCTTTGGACCGCTACCTTATCCCTGCGCAAGCCAATCGTTTGCTCACACCTCAAGAAATTCATTTGATTTTTGCACAAGTTATTAAGGTATAAAAATGGTTATCCATTTTTGTGGGTCAATCGTATTCGAAGGAAAAAAACTAAATTAATGTTATCAACTCTCTCTCTCAGATAATTACAATGACCAAACGAATTCTCCAGTGTGTCGCCAACGGCTCGGCCAGCTCGACGTGGAAGCTCGGACGCATTCTGTTGTCGACTCATTCTGACCACGTAAGTAATAATAATAAAGCTTGATCAACAAGTGGCTATTCTTTTTTGGAGCATATTTTGATGAAATTTATTTTTTTTTATTGTACACAGCTCCCTGAAATTACCTCTGCGTACACGGCTTACGCCAGGAGTCTAGGCTACTCTGCGATGATCCTGTCGGAAAAGATGAGTATTCAAGACTTTGCCAAGTTTGTACTTGAAACGCCAGTGCCAAAGGGACACCTCGATATGACCTCACTCCTGTTTGCTCCTTTTGAGGTAAGTTTTCCATGTATCAAGTTATCTGAATAGATACGGGGAAATAAGTGACTAATATTTTAAATGACGTTGTTCCCCAGCATTTACGGAACCTTTGTGAAATCGGCGAGGAGATCAGTCATCATCACGATAACTGGATATTTTTGAATTCCCGCTTGAAGGTAAACTCATCTCATCTTATCTTATCGACGAGATTGTATCTACAACAATAATAATTCTTCTGAAAAGCACGAGACTAATTCTTATTTTTTCCACTTATTCTATTTTTGGTGACCTCCTCTCCTCCGAAAAAAAATAATGGCAGGAGTGCTACGCAGACATCGTGTGCGAAACGGACTTCATGGAACCAATTTCGCACATCAGTATGAAGAAAAATCCGCTTGTTTCCGTCCGGGATTTGGAGAAACGCATTATTTCCACCACGTCTCAGGTAATATTTTTTATTTTGTCTCCTGTTTTATTTACCTTTCTCGTGAACGCCGCGGCGGTCAAGGCAGTTCACCGAACAACAACTTTCATTGTGTCCTTAATTGGGGAAAAAAGAAATTGATAAGCCGTATAGCTTCATTAGTTGCGCAAAAAGAAACGTCATATAAAAAAAGAAAGGAAAGCACTTCCCCACCAACCCGCCCACGTCGCTATTTTTTTGCTGAAGCATTCCGAAGATAAGGAAAAAGGAAAGTTACAAGTTGCTCACCCACAACAAATAAAATTTTTCGGAGGAATGAATTTTTTTGAGTGGGATATCATCATAAACATCTCCGCCTTTGATCATATGATTCATGATATAATATGATATTTGTGATCTGATCTGAGGAGGAAACTTGAAAGCGTTTTGGACTCTTTGTAGTCTATTTTATGGAGCACGCAATAGTTTTCAATGTTTCTCGTTGTTTCAAGGTGACTTTTACACTACCTCCCCACGCATTGCAACGCAACAGAGCGAAACTAGATACGGACCATGTAACATTTATAATGGGCACAGAATAAAAATCTTTGATTGATTAGGATCTTCTTTCAGTTTTTGAGCAAATACTTATGGCTCGAGTGTTTTTGTGTTGGATCGGTTGCGCAATTTGCAATTTTGAAATGGAGAACGTTATGAAAAGATGAAAGGAAGTGACTCGAAATAATTTGATTGCGACACTCGTTTTCGTTGAGTATCAATCTACAAATGTAATTATTATTGGGGACTAAAAAGTTCCGGAAAATCTTTTCCATTTGAGAAGCTGCTTGGGTGGTCTCATCAGCTTAGATTCGCCCGGAAAACCAACAAATAATTGAGAGTTTACGTTGGAGCTTATCAGGAAACTAATTGAAACCAATAATTTTTGGTTAACTAGTTTTCTCCAGTGAGAACATAGAAGAAGAGGGAAAAAAGAAGTGTTTTAAATTGTTTCTAGTGACCTGGGCAGTTGCAGGTCAAAATAGCGAAACAAAAATCATAGTGGTTATCTGGGTTGTAACTTTTTGTCTTGTTATTGCAAATGAATATCTTCCATTACCTTTCCCAAGAAAAAAATGAGAGAAGCAAACTAAAAATTCAGGGGAAATCCTCCTAGATTGCTTCAAGGCTGTTATCAACGGTAGTTAACCTCTTGTCCTCTGTATCCCTTAATAACTTTGTTTATTTTTTTGGAAGGGAAAATTACGGAGCACAATTGTGCTTGATAATTTGAAATAATTTGGTGGTAGGGCAGTAATTGGCCCTATTGTGCACCACAATTTAGTTGTGTAAATTATGGAGCAGGCATATAAAATTCTTGACCAGCCTTACAAGCATTTTTTCAAACTAAAAATGGAGATTGTTGACAGTCTTGAAATAATTAACTGGCTCCTTCATTAAAGTCGCAGCAACAACAAAATTAGTGATGATGATGATAACAAGCAATTTTGTACTAAATTGCGTGTTTATAATGAACGTATAATCTTCACTAGTGATGATATGGCAGAATGTCATCTTCGTTGATACAATTTTTGTTATTTATGTAGTATCACAGTGGGAATAAAAATATTTGTCGTCGTAGTTGTCAATTAGGAAAATGATAGGAGGAAATCTTAGAAGAAAATGGTGCACAAAATCTGATTAAACAAAATAATCACGTGATGAATTGTGTACTCTCCGAAAATCACGTAATTGTAGAGATTGCTCAACTATTTTTAGATGTGACCTTGTGATCGACATTTCTCTTCTTTTTGAATTGACAAGAAATAAATGCTCGTCATGATAATAGTTGTGGAAATTGAAAAAGTAGTACTTTCCAATTTTTAGTTTCATGCCATTTGCGGAGCACGCAGGTGACTTTCACTTGTTTAGTTTGAAATCCTATTTACTGCACGAATATGTGGGCGTCTCTGCTTTAATCTGCTTAAATGAAATACGCGGCTCATTTGAGAGTGAAAAGCACACTTGGCGGGTTTCAAAAGGGAAGGCTTTTAGTAGAGAAGAGATTATTGTGGAGCAGATTATTTTTGGAGAGGCGAGAAGTTTGAAAACTTTCCCCTTTTGTTCTATTTTTATCACACTTTATTTTATGAAAAAAATAAATCTTTTGTTTAATGAGACTTGTTCAATTATTCTTTTATTCTGATTTTATTTATAGCAACCTCTGAAGGTGTGTGACAAAGGACGCAAGTGGCTTTTCGGAAGTCGGCTTTACCGCCGCGAGAACGATGGCTCCTGGTCACCCGTCTGGGCTTTCCTGTTCACCGATATTATTGTCCTCACCTCCCACATGACCAGGGATAGGGTGTTTTTCGTTAAGGAGACACCGATAAGGCTGGATGATGTTGTTACACTCCACTTCAATCTTCCCAAAAAGCATGGTAAGTGAGACAGATTGTTAAGCACGAATAAGTTAAAATTCATACAAAATATTCATTTCGCAAGAGAGACCTCCCATGATTTCCATCACAAAATGTGTCAATCGAGATATGTGCACACAGAAAGAGTAACGAAAAAATGAATGAAATCCCATTTCGCCAAAAATAACCAAAGGGGCTTTTGTGTCGCGTCAACAGCATCATCATCGATACCACCCATTGTGTCATTTTAATTGCAACACAACTCCATTTGTGCTATTCCTGAATTTCAAAAGATTGGAGTGGAGCTCACTCAGGCACAGATTACATTCCACATTTGAAAATGGCTACATAAGATATGCACTTACCATATCACGTTTTTCGGACCAATGTGCCAATGCTTGACGTGGCTTTATTATTACTTTTTCGGAGAAAGTAATTTTAGTTTCTAGTATTTTAGGACAACTTTCATGAAAGGTTATGCATCAATAAAGGAAAAAAAGAGTGAAATGGGAAGCGAGATTTATTAGAAGCGGTGTTCGTGACTTTGAATTTTTTGCCATGAAATTAGCCAGGTTTCAAAGGCAGCGCGGTGACTGATAAGAAAAGTAATAACTTGAAGCTCCTTTATTAATGCCAATCTCCTGTGTTTTTTTATTATTTTTCTCCAGAAAACGAGTTCCGGCTCCTTTTTGGTCCTGACACTTCTCATCACTCAAGACTGGATCGTATCCTTCCGTTAGTTCGTAGCAAGAAGCCGAATCAGGTTGTTCTGCGAACGGCAAACCTGCAGCTGAAAAGCCTTTGGAAGTTGTTGCTCCAACGGCAAATGTAAGCAAAAAAATATAAAACTAATCAGATAAGCAATTTCGATATTGTGTGGCTCACTATATTCTGTGTATATTGATGCTTGCTGATGTCAATATTTTTGTGAGAGAAGCTCTCTGGCTCAATCAATATCGCTTATTTTGTTGCCTCTCGTCGGCTTTCACTACTTGAACTCAAATATTTGCATAGCCGGATTTTTCATTGGAACACATATTGTTGTTGCTTATGTGTGTGTGCCCAGCAGCGAAATGTTTTTTATCTCATCAAAATCAAAAATCCTTGGGCGAAAAGCGACCATACAAGATGATATGTTCAAGAAGAAGAGAGATGTTGATCAAAATAATAATGGTGGTAGATAGTAATAATAATGATGCACAATCAGAGCACAGCAGCAGCATTCCAATTTTCCAACCGGCGGTTGGTTCAAGGATGTTCATTTTCAGTTTTCCGAGAGAATCTTATCATGATGAAGATTTGTATATAATCTGCGCAATTCGGTTACTTCCTCCATTTTCGTATGAAAACAGTTTGCCAACGGATCTATTGCTTTCTATTTTTTTATTGGACAAATTTCATCATCATCATAGCAGGAAGAAATTGAGTAAATGGAAAACCATTCTTAAATTTTGATGAACTGCGCGCCGGGATTTTTTAAAATTATTGCTTTCTATTTTTTTATTGGACAAATTTCATCATCATCATAGCAGGAAGAAATTGAGTAAATGGAAAACCATTCTTAAATTTTGATGAACTGCGCGCCGTGATTTTTAAAAATTAGATAAGTTTCTTCTCATGTGCAAGCTTGTAGTTAGATCTTTCTTACTGAAAGCTGTTTTTTTGTAAGTTAAAACTGCATTTGTAATGAGGAAAAGTTAATTCATGCAGATGAAGAATGGAAGAAGAGAATAGGTTTTTACAAATTTGCATATTTTTCATTCCCCAAATTTCAACGCTGGCAGAAGACAATGAACGGATGAGTCGTTCGTAAATGCAAAAATTAGGAAAAGGGAAATCATTCCAAGCTGTACAGCGTTACAACACTCAATACATAATTAAATTTGAACGCTTGCTAAATAAGGAGCACCTAGTGTTTTGATGTTGTAACCCATTCACATGATAAAGGTTGCTGCTGCAGTTCATCAAATCTATTTGTGTCCTGTTTCGGAGTAAAATAAATGGAAACGTACTCCAAAATTCCACCTCAAATGCTATTCCTAATTTTCAAAGCTAACCACACCAGGCAAATTGATTAGATGAAAGGTAAGCCATAAATATTCTTCGAAAAATGGTAAGACATAAAATATCATATCTTAGTTTGCTGCTTTTTTCTCTTTTCTTCACGGATTTCGTATTATTCGCAGTATAGTAGCTGTGTGCTAAACATTCATAGATGAATTTGCTTCCATAGAGTGATAAGCACCACTTTAATTATGTGTAGGGGTGTCATCCGCAGGTAATTTTCACTTAAAAAACTGACCTTGGATTACGAGATAAGAGTGTTGCTTTCAGGATCAAAGTCAGTCAGTATTACACGCAAGCTTTTTATATGGTTGTGTGTGTGTGTATGTGATGTGATGTGATAAGCTGTCCGCAATATGACACATCAAAAAAACTTGTGTATTTTGAAAAGTTATCAAAAGTGTCTGATAAGTTCGTACTATTCCTGTTTTCACAGAATCTCTCTAAATACCAGACTGTCCAAATCAGCGTCATCCAATTTCTCGATTTCGGAGTTTTGCGAGAAATTCCCCGTTGTCCAGCATGACAGCATTATGGAGGAGGATGAGGAGAAGATGGAGGTTGAGGCGACATCAAACAACACCACCTCCAATTCTGTTCCCAACAGATTGTCCCATTCCCCAAATCCCGCATCAAAGTCAACGAATGTCCAAGTGACACAAAATCAGAATAGTAATGTGGTCCATCCCTCAACTCCAGCGGTTGGGGGAAGGGCGGCAGACAGATTCCAGCGAAGTGGTGATCAAACCACATTCCCCAATCGAAAGTTGCAATATGCCAGCAGCATCACCCAACCTGTCACGACAAATTCCGTGCAGGTGACAGGAAATGCCGCTTCAAAGGCGAGTCAGCAACAGACGCACGAGCCTCCATCATCAGAGGTGAAGCCAGATGAAAGGATTCCAGGGAATAAACCTGTGCTCCAAAAATCTACAGCAATTATGAGCAACGGAGAAGCGCCTCCAGCACGATCATATATTCCTGATGGTCTGAGCAGCATAAATCGGGAGCTGATGCGGGCTCGTGTGATCAGAGCTGACCGCAGGCCATCCATTCCCGGAGGTGGGGGAGCGATAACCGCCTCACCTTACGGTACCCTTGAAAATAATAATGATGACAAGAGTGGTAGTGAGCAGTTCACCGACAATTCAAGTAAAGCAGGAGGAGGAGACACAATTAATGGAAATGCTGTGATAGTGTCAGGCAACTTTGCTGTGGCTGCAGTTGATAAGCCACAAAGTAAACTTATTGCCACAACCGTGACAGGAAAGGGCAGCGCAACTACTGCTGCTCGACCCACGCAGCATGATGCATCCACCACCACCGCCACCACCACAAATTCTGACAATCTCGTTCCCTCCTCCTTAATTCCTCCAGTACCTAAAGCGCGCACAAGTTTAGTAAGTGGTCACAATGCCCAAACTGGTGGCACTCCAACTCGAACCTCCCAGGCTCCTGCGACCAATACTGCTCCCAGTCCCATCCCAACTCACAACAATAACAACACGATTGATAACTCGAGCAGTGAAGCCAGGAAGAAAGGAGATGAGGTGTGCCCTTGTGCGACAAAAATTAATGACAAAGTACCTTTGGAAAATGGAGGAGTGATAACCCGACCGGAAGCGGGCCAGCCCGCGGCATATCCCTCGCCCAAACCGCGCCAGTTGAGTAACCTGAAACGATTAAGTAGCAGAGAGGAAGGCACCCAAACTCCAGGGGCGAAGCAAACCAGCATTAAAAGAGTGACCACCACTGATAACAATGTGAAAACAATTGAAGCCATTACTACCACAGCCCAGGGCACTGGAGTGACAGTGAACAATGTCACGGTTGAGAAGGAAAGCAAAAGGGAGATAAGAGAAAGTATCCCGGTGGCTGCATCTCTTCCGAAGCACATGAATTCCAAAGAGACGCCACTCACAACACTGGAACGAATTCCAGAAGCCCTCCAGAGTCCCGTGATGGTAAAAAGGGCGCAAGCACTCGCATCAGGCCAGGACACGCCCTCCTCCTCCTCCTCCCTTTCTCCGGCGCACCTCCCCAGAAAAACGAAAAATAACAGCAGCAGTATTACTAATGGTCCGATTGCCTCCACAAGTGCGAAAGCAGCTCCAGATAATTTCAGTTCTGTGCTGACCACGGAAAACGTGGCAAGTTTGAAATCCAAACCTGGCTCTCGAATCATGACAAACGCAATTCTGAAGTCGAGGCAGCAGGAGCTCATAGCTCAGAACCTGCATAATAGTGTGAGCACGGAAACACTTCGAACTGAGAAGTCCTCAGATACCACGACAGCATCGACCAGCAAGACGAACTCCTCCACCCAGTATTTCAGTTTGAAGGAGGAGTCCTCCACGACAAGTAGCTGTTCTGTGCAGTCACAGACAGGGAGTCAATTCCAGCCGCAGCAAATTATGGTGCGCTGTGTGCACAACAAGAACATTGTGGTCCACCACCAGCATCACTCCCATCACTGCCCGGGAACTTGTTGCGGAAGTGGGGGAGCTGCTGCTGCTGCTGCTGGAGCCAGTTCCGGTGGTGGTGGTGCCCCACTTTCACCACACTTATCTGTACCTATCCCGCCCCGCTGTCATTCCGAGAATGGACATCATCCGAAAAAGACGAAACCTGTGCACACAGACTCCCCCATCATTGGTGGCTTCAACTCGGAGCGAGCGAGACGCAGAATGCTGGTGGACAACAAGCTCCGGAAAGATTACCCAGAGTTGTTTGGCATCTCTCCGAAAGATAGGCGCTCCTTTATTAAGCAACTGGGGGAGCTTGGTGACATGAACAGTAAATCCCTGGTGGCTCCATATTACTATACGATGTCCCCCGTTCCCATTCCAAAGCATCGAATGATGACATTGGGTAACAATAGTAGTAATAGTGATCATGTAGGTTCCTCGTCGTCGTGTCATTCGTGGAAGCAGGGAAGTGAGTCTGAAGGGAGTGGTGGTGGGGGGAGGAGGAAGCAAAGTCCTCTCGTCATTCCTCCATTCAATCCAAATAATGTGCATGCCAAAGGTCCAAGTAAGGTAGCCAGTGAAGATAAGAGTTCAGACACGTCCTCGTCGACGGAAACAGCAACTACGAAAGTGAGTGCGGGAGTTGGAGTAGGTAGTTCTACTAAAAGTTTGAAAGGAGCGGCACAACCTGCTCCACAAATTACGCCTCGTCGACTCGCAGGAAGTTCTGCTACTGCAGCAGCAGCTTCCCTCCTGAGCACAGCAGACAGTAATGGTGGTGAGAACAACATCATCTTGTCTGATAATTTCCGGGAAGGAAGTGAGGTGGCGGATGTGCCCGGTGAAAGGTTGCGCCAGCTACACCACCACAACATTGGTGTGAACACAACCAGAATAGTGGAGAACCACAGAAGTGGTAATGATGATAACGATGACGAAGAAGAAGATAACCTGAGTGGGATGGCTGCGCAACTAGCGCACGACGTTTTCCAAGCCTCCTTCGAACTCGACGAGGATGGCCAGAGACTGAAAGATTTTGTGGAGAAGATGCGCCAAGAAATGACGGAAGGAGGAGGAGGAGGGGAAGGATTAGATGATGATGATGAGGAGGAAGATGAGGATGACGACGACGACGAGGAGGAGGAGGATGAGGACGAGGACTCTGACGACTCGACTGCCGGTGGACACGAGGGCGAGCGTGGCCAGTCGCACCGGAGCCACGAGGAGAGCTCCAACGACTCCGGGATCAGCGATGAAATGACGGAGAAGAGCAAGACGACGATGAGTGGGTTGCTGGAGGAGGACGAGGATCACGAGCAAAGTTTGAGCCTGTCGATCTCGCGGCGGAACGAGAATTTCTCCAACATGTTGGACTGTATGCGCTCTGGTGTGCTGGCCGCAGAGGTAACAAAAAAGAATCCTTCTACTAATCCTGAAAAAATTTCACCCACAAATGCTCCCACCAGCACAACCGGCAGCAGTGTGTCCACTCCAAAAATGGCTGCGACGGTTGTGAGCTCGAGTAACAGAGCTAATATTGAGCATACTAATAAGAAGCAGGGCGCGTTGGTTGGTGCTATTGATGATGATGCTGGTAATGTTAAGAATGTTGTTGTGGTTGTTGATAAGCATAAAAATTGTTGCGCTTCGAATGATAAGACAGAATGTCACGACTGCCCACCCCACCTTGTCTGTTGTAGTACCACTCATAATTCTGGTACTGCCTCTCCCTCTCCCAAATCTCATGTTGTTGTTGATGACACGACGTCTTTGTGTTTTCTCGAAGGAGAAACGCTGGAAACGGTGGTGGTATTAAAGGCTGACAAGGC